>OX439036.1:56654936-56939936 GCA_949317995.1 Acholoe squamosa | reverse complement strand
CGATGGCTGACCCGACAACCGCCAATTCGCGCACAGTCTCGCGTCTTTGTCACGTGGCCATCGATCTGGCGGGGCGCTGGGATTATCGGAATTTGGCCTGGGTCGAGATCGCATTTATTGCACAGTAAAGGAGAGCCGATGGGCCAACAATCACGAGGCGTCTAGTCCTACTCTGAGCCGGTCCCGTAGCTGGTGATAGGAAACCATTCAGATGACTGGCGAACGTTTTATCAGCTTTTAACGACCGTGTGTCCCAAACAATTCACCTCCTTACCTCTTCCCGTTTAATCTCACCTAAGAGTGAACACGACTGGGCAAGAAAAGCAAAAAGACAAATTGTTTGAAACTGACTAAGCACATGACCGTTATTCTACTGGAACTGAAATAATTCTCTTACGGTTTATGTTCTGCTGCCACCCGCTCATTATGTCTGGTGGGAGTGCTAGATAAATAAGATAGTGACAACTAGGTGATTTATTGAGGGGATCTCGCCTCCTAATAGACTGGATGTCATGATGTACTGAGGCTGCAGGCGTCTGTCGGCTTCCAACCAGTAGAAAGTCATGAGTGAGTGAGCACAACTCGTGAGTCACTCAGAGTAACTCATTAATCAGTGGGTAAAGCTCATTATTTTCCACAAACCATTTGTGACTGAAGCAGTCCACTTGGTGACGCGTTCCACAGAATATCTTGAAGATATGATATATATGATATTAAAGTAGTGAAACAGACTACCGACGCAGACTTCGATTCTGCCGAGTGTATGGCAACAACTTATCCAAATGACACATTTTATGTAAATCTGAGAGGTTTCACGAAGAAATGGCCTGGGTCGAGATAATTGTGGCCACTGGGTGATAAAAGGGTCTACTAATTGGCCCAAAAGTCTTCTCAAATTTGAAGAAAGCGTTGCTAAGTGACCTGAACCAAAATTTTCGTTTCACCTGACACATGTAATGGGCTTTTAAGTAGATTTTCACAATTCACGGATGAATCATGCATTTTAACTCAAAGGTTAGACAGGAAGGCTGAGGTGGCTTTTTGTTGGGGCTTTAAAGGCCTAGCATCGCCTACATCATAAGAGAATGTAGGCCTAAGTCATCACGAGAGACAGTGGTTTGTGGAGTCGCGGATGTGACACTGCATGCTCTGGGCACCCCTCGGCTCAAGGAGCAAACATTAAGCTTAAGCATTGTTTGTTCTCTGCGTGGCGGGAAGGTAGAGTGACTCCTTAGCATAGAGGAGCATGCACGGTAATACTATCTAGGGGGTTGGAAAAGATGAAGGGAAAAAATGGGGAGGGGTCAGGTGCAGGCCCATAGGCTGAATATAGAACACCATGTGGGCTAGATTTGGGTGGTGGTGGCACATAAAATGGATACCAAAGGGAGAACCCAGGCCCAGAAAAAGCCGGCAATGAGCTGCAATAAGATGGACATGAGCAAGGAGGGAGGTAAACAGAGAGGTACAGGAGCAGAGGCGGATGGGGCGGACATGGAACAACTGCTCGCGCCGTGTGTGGCCAAGTGGGAAGCGGCGACCAGAAGCAGTCAAGCGGAACTAGAAGCAATAACTGGGTCGTGGTCGAGCACCCTCCGCTGTGCGGCGCTGTAGTGTTGGACGCGGGTCGGCGGAAGTCGGGCAGAAACGATCGGTGCATCGGGCACAAAGAGTGCGCGCGCCGGTCAACGTGTCGGCACGGCCGCTGCATTTAGTGACGGTTGTCGACTGAAAGAACATCTTCACAGCAGCATGCGCCTCCTGGACGCAACCCTCCAACCACCTTCCTACCCATATCCTTTTACCAGCCCCTACGCCCAGCGGTGCAGCCATGTTCTCTTTATCCACCCATACCTCTGCCTTTTCCCACTAAAACCGCTCTGCCACCGCCTTAGGTCTGGCGCTTTGCAGAGGAAACCACTCGGGCGGCTCTTGAGACAAGTTCAATATTAGGGCCTGCTTCTCTAAGAGGGACAGGGCTCTCCAGAGGATCTGGTTCTGACTAGAGACGACCACAAATAGCCCTAACCGAAATACCCCTCACATAAACCCTGTGACTAAACCCTCCATCATGGTCCCAAACCGCTATATGTACATTACCCCTACCCCTCCCACTACCGATACTGGAGTGTACTAGCACCCAGTGACAATTCCCATTTTTCATATACTACTTACCGCACTCCTACCAATACTGTAGTATACTACATGTACCACCCAGTGACAATTCCCACTTTTCATATACTACTTACCGCACTCCTACCAATACCATAGTATACTACATTTACCACCCAGTGACAATTCCCACTTTTCATATACTACTTACCACACTCCTACCAATACCATAGTATACTACATGTACCACCCAGTGACAATTCCCACTTTTCATATACTACTTACCGCACTCCTACCAATACGGTAGTATACTACATTTACCACCCAGTGACAATTCCCACTTTTCATATACTACTTATTGCACTCCTACCAATACCGTAGTATACTACATGTACCACCCAGTGACAATTCCCACTTTTCATATACTACTTACCGCACTCCTACCAATACCGTAGTATACTACATTTACCACCCAGTGACAATTCCCACTTTTCATATACTACTTACCGCACTCCTACCAATACCGTAGTATACTACATGTACCACCCAGTGACAATTCCCACTTTTCATATAATACTTACCGCACTCCTACAAATACCGTAGTATACTACATGTACCACCCAGTGACAATTCCCACTTTTCATATACTACTTACCGCACTCCTACCAATACTGAATGCAACATACATATCCCCTGTAACGATCCCTACATTCGATGTTTACACCACCATAATGGATGTAATATAGTCATCATGTAACAAGCCCTACTTTTTACATACTGCAGTACTTGCTAAGTTCCTACTATACTGAAAATAGTGTATCATAATACCCCAGAATAAGATGACGCATCCAGAGTTTGTGGATTTGTCCAGACAAAAATAAAATTACATAGTTTCTGTTTCACCTTAAGTTTGTGGATTTATCCAGAAAAAAATAAACTGACATAGTTATTGTTCTACTCAATGATTCTTTAAAATTCAAAAAGGTATGCCCCCCCTATGTTACTACAAGTTAATTAACCCTTTCTCTACCGATAATGCCAATTGGCATCACCTAGCCAAAAACGGGTGAAACAGGCACAGCCTTTTGGCATAATTTTGAAACTCTCAGACTACTCTTTATGGAAGTGCCCCCATCCTTTTAGAGACAGGGCCTCTTGGGATGCCAGTAGGTCACGATGTAAGTGGAGTTAAAGTCAGGGTTTAATGAGTTAATGGAAGGTGTAATAATCAAATGAAAGGTCTTGCTCTCCCCTCTTGGTGCCTTGGTGACCTCCTTCTGGATCCAGTGAAAAACTAAATCCCGGTGAATAAGCCACACCTTATACGCGGGTACTACAGTACATACCTCGCAACAATCCCCAATAACCATATATACTACATTGTATTTACGACACTTTCACCATATTGAATGTACTCGGCAATGTACTTGTACCTAGAAACAATCCAACTTTTCATATACTACTGCACTCCCACCATACTGATGGCAATGTGCATATCACCTGTAGCAATGCCAACCTTTCATTTACTACATACAACACTTATGCCAGGGCTCCAATAGGCGGCACGGGGCGGCAGCGTTACATGCAGTTCACCAAAATCCAAAAATGTTCTAAGCGACACAGGTGCGTCAATGGCGCGATATTGACGTGAAATCGCCATGACATTCACGTGAAACTGATGCATTATGTAAAATATTGAGGAGCCAAGCAGAAAGGGTACTCCAATGTGTTTTGCACAGGACCGCTGTCGCCCTGTTTCGCCTAGTGGAGCTTGGGCTTTACACTTTTCATATACTGCTCACACCACTTACCACACTCCACTTACCACACTGCATACACATACCACTTTTCATATGCTACTTACTCAAGCATTCCCAAGTGGCAAACCAAACCCCTTCAATATATACGCTAAGCTAAACCCAATGTTACGTTCCGAGTGTGCGCAGATCTTTGCAGTGAACTTGTTCAATTGGTATTGACAAACTGATATAGCAGGAAAAAAATCTAAATTTTCAAAATTATACTCAGGGCCATGCCCTCAAACTCAAAGCCATTGAAAGTGCTTCACTTGCGATGCGCAAATTTGCCAATGAACCCAACCTAATATACATTGGGCTCCTCAAAGTCACGTTACTTCCGATTCTCATGGAATTCACGAGTATGACTCCTTGATAGAATCAATCTTTGAGAGAATTGAATTGACTTTGTTTCTTGTTTGAAAGGTTTCACGAGGAGTTAGAAACTGGATGTTTAAACTGACCAATGAGAGAGCTTGATTTGAGGTCGTCTATATGCCATAGTCACCTGGGCCATAAGGTATCAAGTTTCTAAGATATAGACACCCTCCTTCGTCGGGTGTCTATATCCTATAGAAACCTCATAAAAGTCTCTATCCCGTACGTACCAAGGAGGCGGTACATGCGATATCGGAAATCTGTTTCTAGTGTAAATGGAGTGGGGTTAGGGACTGGGGGTTAGACTGTGTGGCTGTCTGTTCAGGCTGGTATGAACTTGGATGCGGAGGGACAGAGAATTCCTTTCACAGCAGATCCCCAAAGGGTCTACTCGGGTCAACAACATTGGTTGGCGCCGATAACCTTATGGCGTTGTGGCATAAGGACATGTCTCGTGGTACTAGAAGCAGTCTTGGGAAAAGAAGGGGGGGGCAACAAGGGGACGGCTCCCATCCCAAGAATGGGGAGGTCATTAATCCTACCGGTATGTTAACGTATAGCGCCGCCCCCCCATAAAAAGTTGTCTTTGAGTAATGAGAATCGGTATAAAGGAATGAAAATCCGTTGAGAAATAACTTTGCATTCCCTATTATGCTTTATTGGTTCTGCATATTGGGCTCAAATACCTGACTTGTTTTGTAGAAAGAACAATAGATGTAATCAATCTAGCTGTCGTGGTTGGAGGAAGGAAACATCACCACTATGCATTTTAATGCAGTAGTTGACATGTGGCAAAGTGCAGTTCGAAAGAAATAGTCGGAATGATTCTGGTTTTGGAGGGTTGACAGTCAGCTGTGCAATATTTGTGAGAGTTCTTTTTCAGGAGCCGCCAATTGTGGCTAAAGCCCACGGGACCTCGTCTTTTCGGAATGGCACCCCGCAAGGCATTGTCGGCCGTTGAGTAACGCTGAGTCATTCTTCCGACAAATATTTACCGTCTGAAAGTGTTCGAAAAAAGCCCAGTCCCGCCCGTAATCATCTACCGGAGAGCGCTGCTAGATCGACCGCAATACCCAGCGGCCGTTACGTCATAAAATACGGGATTATGGGGGACGCTGCGCCCATGCATGCTTGGAGATTTCCAAGTCGGTGTTTCGAGTGCTTGTCGTAAGCTTATTGTTAGATCCCAACTGCACACACGTGTCAATGAAATATGGGCATCTCGTCGTTGCAATTCGAATTGTATGTAAGTCCATGTAATAAGTCAGTATTGTGTAGAGGGTAGGTCTAGAGCGTAGGTCTAAATGCTGTGACGGGAAGTACACAGAATTACTAGCCATCTTATCATAGCCGGTATCATAGTCCCCTTTCTCTAGGTCTGTCCTTATCCTTCTATAACCATTGAATACTACCCTTTTGGTAGCTGCATTGTATATCATGACCTGTCCTCTATATAGAGGACAGGTCATGATATACAATGCAGCTACCCTATTCAATATGCAATTCACACACACCCTCCTGTCTCATACTGTGCCCGGCTCATTATTATCATCCTCGGCCTATGTCATTCCTTTTCCTCCAGTCCCTGTCTCTTACACCATAGCCCCTGGGGCACCGCCTGGTGAACCGACAATCCCTCCACGTCAGTAGCGCCAGGAGGGCATCCAGCCAGGGAGGAGCTGTCTGGATACGGTACTACTACACACTCATTCACCTACACGTGTTCCTCCTGTAGTGCGTACATATAACTGCTGCCACCAGTCTCCGCCTCAGCCCACCCATGCATCATGCCTGGAGACGGATCGGGTCCTTCCCGTGGAAGAAGAGTCTCCTCCAGGGCATTGGAGACAGGTCGAGGGAGATGACCATGCTCCAGTCCGTTCCAGGTTAACCCCCAGCCATGCATCGGCGTCTGCAAGCAGCATGCGACAGAGGCCAAGTGAACTATGGGTTTAACTTGATGTAATATTTAAAGTGTACAGGGAATATAAGACATCCTACCAGTATAATCTATAGATTATTTGAATTTGGTGTTGAAAATGTTATTTGAAGTTTCGAATATGTAACGTTACATATATTCCCAGAACCGCAGTTCTATGTTCAACACTACTTGTGTTTCATCTGTCATGCTTATTATAGTGAGCAGCTGTTTAAGATAGCTGGACGTCATGAATAACCCGATGTATACATGTGTTCTTTGGGATCAATATTCATTTAGATCTATATCACATGAATAGCAGTCCATTCAGACTACCAAGGTACTACTTTCAAGGTGTTCGCCATGATCAAGTGCTGTGTTCAAATTGATAAAATGTTGACTTCTTTTTCCCGTGCCCAGTCGATTCAATCTTAATTAAATTCAGGCAATTGCCTATAAAATCACAGGCCTTGAACACAACAGAGAGTAATTGGTACGCTGTAGACAATGGTACCCAATTATAGGGTAGGCGTCCGCCGTGCCCAACCATCCGAAGTCTATCACAGTTGACAGTACATGTATGTACTAGGACATTGCTTGACATGGCAGAGACATTGTTTGACATGAGAAAGGCGTCTAGTTTGGAGGACGCGTGTTACTATAGTGGCAAGTGGACATAATAATAACATGGACATTTAGCTAAAAATGACCGTTATACACGTATCGGCGTTGGATCCCCTTTCCATTGGTTGCACACATTATGGTGTCACCACCCCAAAAGCCTTGTGGCCTTCCACCTTTGACCTGATATCAAAAATACTTACAATTGTCACAGTGCTTAGCAACCTACACCATATTTTAGCTTATGAAATGGAGAAAAAAATAAGATAGGTCCACATAAACATAGTCAAGCTAGGTTTTGTGCAAATTGCCATGGTAACCGGGTAGTTATTTTTGCATAGTGAGGCCTGATCAGTGCATGAATACACATCAGGACCCCTTCACCCCCATAAACTTCCACTGATTTTATGTGTTGAACAAAAACTATTCTGGGACTATTGAAACACTCCTACTCATCATTCTGATACCAAATAACAATGGGTCTGACCCCTCTTTCCCTCCCCTTGGAGCCAAATTCCTCAAAATAACTAAGTTCATGAGGGACTATTTGGGGTGTTCCGATTTAGGGTGGTGACACCTTATATCCCCGACCTTTAGAGTTTACTATGAAGGTGGGTTTATTGGAAAGTGGCGTCCTCCTTGTCTATATCTATATAGCATTATTCAGGGACATGGGAGGTGTTTCAATGCACCACTGTGTGTTTGGTTGTGATTCCTATTTACATGTTCGCTGTAATATGGTGTAGTTATTATTATATTTACAATACACTTCATGTTAAGGAATGGTAACGTAGGCTTAGACAGAATAGTGTAGACTATGAGTCCAAGTGGTTATAGAAAACATGGCCAACAAAGAGAATGATTTACTTCACATAAATTAAGATGATTAACGATGCTTAGGTGTTTATGGATGCAATATCTCTCACATAACTTGAATACGAATAGGTGACTGTGCCTTTATAGTAGGTATTATATCATGGTGTGTGAGTTATCCTGTCTGCCATTACAGCATCTGTGTGTGCGTCTGTGTGTATATTTGTAAAAACCAGCCCAGGGCTGTCCATCCATCACCCTCCATCCACCATACCAACCAGTCTATTAACGAGGCCTCGCACCACGGATCGACACTCTTTGGGGGCCTTCTCATTAGAAATGATAATGATTGGAGCTGCTTGGAACAGCTCAACGGGGGCATTGTTATGGGAGCCATGGAGCATCGAGCAGCCTCTCCCCTCTCCCATACTCCTTTATTATTAGCTGTGCGGGAGGTAGGGGGTGTGGGACATGGGTAGAGGAGAGAGCTACTATGGGACAGGGACACATAGGGCCGTATCATAATCATTGTTTGCCCTAATATCCTGCTAATTTGTCAGCCGTCAAGATTGTAACGGCCACTGCGCTTTATGGTAACGACCTAGTCTCCACACCCACTCCCTACCATCCCCTACCCTCTTCCCCATCCATCTCACACCAGACACAGAGTCAATGTGATCCTACCCCCTTCTTTATCCAGCTCCTCCTCCACAATTCTATAGACTTCCTCTTGCACTGTCTCATATTGCTTTACCACAATCATATATAGCCACAATCTGCCCACTTTACCTTCACTCACGACCCCTTCCTCTGCTCCCCTTCCTTGTCACCCTATCTCTCTACCACCCTGCGCCCCTCCCGCGTGTCTACGCACGGACATCAATTACCAATTTGCAAAGAAAGCCCAAAGCTGCGTCGGCTGCAGATAATTGAGGCCGATAATAGCGGTGAAACCATGATGGGATTACCCCCGCCAAATTCCATTAGCGGTCAGTGTGCTAAGTAACCTTGAGGGTTAGGTCACTTATTAACCCCTTGTTGATTAGATAATGCCTCAAATTAATGCTACACCCAAGCAGGACCATAGAGGTGCCATCCAAAACACAGCCACCATACAAGATGGATGAACCAATCGATACAAACCTAATGATACTAGCACTGCTGTGGGACTACCTCACACCATATGCTGTGGAATGGTTGTTGAGTAACTGTGATATTTATTATACATGGCCAATCACAGATGCATGTTGTTACTACACGATGGTGACGACGTATAAGAGATCTTACATGGAGAGCCCACTGGAAAGATATTCTAGACTATTAATTGAATGTAGTGGGTAGCCTTAGCTGCTGTCCTCTGCACTCCTTTGCTCAAATGTACCCAATCTGGGCTCTTTACACTACTACCTATAACCCTGTGGCCAGCGCCTTTGGCTCTGGGAAGGCAGTTTTTTTTCCCTAAAGAATAAAATATCATTTGGAAAAGTGTGGTGTTTCACCTAAGAATTGAGCATTTCGTCCACACATGGGCCAACTATGTAGTTACTAGTATGCAGTGGTGTAGATAGAGCACTAGGCCTTACAAAGCTGTCATGCCTGTCATACCCAACCCTCACCCACCATGGCTTCCTCATAAAATTACAAAGGATATCACACCTAGCTGACACCTCAGCCCTACTACTAAGAAAGAATAACAGAGCGTTTTTGATATAATTAGGTCATTAGATATAGATCTATCATATGTGATTTGAAAGGGAATTCTCTAGAACAATTATACATCATTTGGGCTGATGGGTTTCAGTTGTCTTCCTAAAACTGGCCCCAACAGGCCCCTATTCAAGGCCCGGCCCCTATTGATTTGACAGCCCTCCTATCCCGGCCCCTATTCAAGGGAGGCTGCTATTCAAGGCCCGGCTCCTATATGAGACATTACGGTAGTTACTGCAGCCCTATGCTCATTTGAACACAGGAGTGCATACTAGACCATGAAGGATGTATGACTGGTTACTATGTAGCCAATAGTGGCTCCTATGACTGGGTGCTCATAGTGGTGTGTATTGAGCCAGTAGTTGAATAAATAACAGCTCCTATTTTGAGGCCTCTACTGGAGCTCACTATGGAGTCACTGGTATGGAGTCATTTCTTACACCTCCCACTATGATTTGAGGGTGTCCAGTCATGGAAACTATTGAAACACGATCCCGTGATGTCAAGGTCTGCCCCCACACGTAGACTATTGGTTATGGGAATGATGTACCGTAATCAAGGCACAACAGTGAAGTTTAGCCATGTTTCCACCAAGTTTCTTCATCTCTCCTCAAAGGATGGCAGAGGTATGTCTATAAGCTGTAACCTCCTCATAATCACACTTTGCCATCCACTTTGCTCTCTGCATCTATGTGGGGAGTTAATTCATTAGAGTACCCTGATAGGTAAGTTGATCGGTGTGAGGCTGACGGGACTTATCGCTTGGTGCCAGTCTGAGAAAGGTGTGTGCTGTGCAGGCGGATCTTGCCCTGTGTGGCCCTTGCCCTTCCCAGGGGTCAGTGGTATTCTCACGGGGTAAGAACGACCCTCTCAGGTCCCCTGACCCATGAGCCACCCTGCCTTAGCCTATATTGACCCGTTCTATGGAGGAGAAGGGAGGTGTGAGGGAGGGGGGGGGGCCCTTGCCCTTCAAGTGGGCGTGCATCTTATAGCCACAAAGCATGGTGAAAGATGGCCCCAGCTGTATAGATCTATAGCCAAATACAGCGCGTTTCAGCACAGAATAGATACATGTTGTATACGCTTCTCAATTTGTAGTCCTGATGCACGTCTTTGTTAACTCAAACTCAACATTAAACGCAAATAAGGTAGTTGGCTGAATAAGATTATCAATGATTATCTCACGATTTTGGCTTGGACAGTGCTTTTTTGGTCATAACCCCAGTGCATTATCAGGCCATAACCCTACTCTTTTGGACATCTTCAAGAAGCCTTTGGACATCTTAATAAATTAGAGAAGTATACAAAATCAACCTCACCATACATTTCCAGTTAAAACCGTTCAGGGTTCTATGGGAATCTTTCCCCGGCTGCTGTGGCAATAGAAGACTTGCTATCCACTACACCATGCCGAACGGTACTAGAAGCCAATGTATATGAAGGATTTAAAAGAGTTGTCCGACATACCTGATGTTTGCACACCTCGTTAGCATAGAATCCAATGGTGGCAGGTGGAGTTATCAACAGGGAAACATCATAAGATATCCTAGATGAATATGCCATACCTAAATTCTCCATATTGTTCGAAATAAATAAGAATCCAATGGTTTTCGATAGCGCTACGTCTCGGCACCCGCCGTTGCGGCTTGCTGACCTTTGACCTGTAAGTGTGTTACACGCCGAGTTCTGGTCTACTTCTACACTGTCAACACGCCCCGGCATGGCTCATTTCTTCGATTTATAAGGAATTTGTTGGTATTTGGCCTCTATATAGACCAGAATGGCACTGAAACATGGCGAGAACAATCCTGGGCACCATGTAGTAAAAAATAGATAGGTTTAGAGGTTAATATCATAAAATTTCAACGTAACAACTTGATTATCCACATGCCGGGGGCCCTGTGGCAAAGAGGCCTGGAAATATGGACAAGAAAGCACAGGACGACTTCCGCTGTCAACATGGCAAAGATTATTTTTCTACCGCTTGGCCTAACAAAATCTCTTCTCCTGCTTTTATTAAGGGTTATAAGGTAAGAAATTAATACAAAATGGAGAAATCTGTTAGATAAATGCCTTAATCAATGTTATGAGACAGCACTCATGGGTTTAAGGTTCAATATTCCATGTGGGTTGTGGAATATTGAACCTATAAACCCATGAGTGCTGTCTCATAACATTGATTACAAGCTAATTATTACCTATACCTAATTCTCTATTCAGCAGTAGCAGATCGAGTGTCTTTGTCACGTAGCTTAGAAATGTCTATCACTAGCTGCATCTATAGCTCGGTGATCGTATACCTGCATCTCATGGTCATTTCAGATCACTATACAAACCAAAGGATACGCAATCCGAGGAGACTGTGATCCGGAACATTGTCCATGCACAATGACCTAGATTTGTTTGCATGTCGCCCTCCCAGCGTCATACTAAAATGCCCGCTGGGTTCAAGTGACTTCAATTGCAGGGCGTCCGAATTTTTATGAAGGGATCGATCATTTTAGCGCCGTGGAAAATGATAGCTACTCCATTCTTCTTGTTAGAGGTGAGACCCCGTCAAACGGAAACGGAAATCCAAACATCCAGAACAAGCGCAGACGCGCAGACGCGTGTTGTGTTAACATTCAGTGAAACGGCCATCGTTTTGTCTCCTTTCTTTCTGGGGGACAAGAAAAGAGTTGTAATCAATTATCTTCGGCTTTACCCCGATGTCAACTCAAACGTGGCGTTCAGAGCGGAAGCTTAGTCGCCGGGATTGGGTGTAAAGGGAGAGATGTCTTCTTTTTGGGGACATATACGCAAGCACGCTAGGTCAAGCTACTATCACGTAACAATAAGCTTTTTGAAGTTGCAAATTGTCGGTGTGAAAGTTAGTTTTTGCCTAATTGTTCTTTGCATATAACGTGTCACAATCTCCATAAACACCATTTCATTTACACAGCATTTGAAGAAGATTTTTGAAAGATTGGTTTGGAGGAATCAAAATCTAACCATTGTCTGAATATGTATGGTAAGGCTGAATTGACGTTGAGTAAGCCTATGCTATCCGATTTTAAAACCAATAGGGTCAAATGCATGGCCTCTTTACGTCGTTATTATCGTGACTAGAAATTACCATCATTATTCGGAACACCTTTTTGTTAAACCCCATCACATCCCACTACTAATTCCCTTATATTTATTTCCTTTGTTTTACCGTTGCTTTGATTAGCTTTGCAACTGCTAAGTGCACGTCATTCGCCTGTAGCCTCTGACGATCATAATAAGGCCTCTGGAGCCAGGATCATATAGGATACTTGTGAACCTCTAGCTCCGGAAGAAACATTACAGTGAAAAAAAAACTCTATACTCTTGGTATTCTAATAAGGATCCTACCTTACCTACACCGTGATACCCACATGGCTTCTCTCCGTCCATGGCCATGACGCATTTACCTTCATACTCTCACAAAGACAAAGTCCATAGCGCCTCATTTAATCCGATATTTCTCAGAATGAAATGTCCTATAACAGTTACTCCTCTCGAGTTAATGATTCGGTTAAGTCTTAGTTATAGAGAGCCGACAAAGTCACACGTGATAAGTGAGAAAATGTGATTGTGGGAAGCATTGGCCATATCATAGTTAAGAGCAGCTCTCAGGAAGGTCGTCACGTTGCTGATCCACAGAAAAACTTCGTGAGTGTTTTAGCACTGTGACGATCTGCTTGTCATAATGCTCCATCTGGTGACAATTCATAACATACATAGGTGGAGAAATGTCGAGAGACATGTGGTCAGCATCTGTTTAGTACCCGCCCTCTGTTTATTTTCCTGCCCCGACTTGTATTTTGGACCCCTTAACTAACCTTATCTGCTGTGATTGTGGGATTAAGGCTGGTCGATACTTGTTGAAAATCCTTGCCCCAAATTGCACCATTTTTGGTGTGCTGATAGTGACATAAGCCCCCAATATGCACATCGTATATTAAGTTAATTCAGCATTTACGGACATTCATTAATACATTGTATTTTCTAACCCTCAAATAGTCTTAGCATTGCAAGAAATGTGGTTATATTGCTCTAGATATCTAAGAGTTTATAAACAATTCATTTTATATCATTATTGTTAACATTTTACCCATCATACATACTGCAAAAAAAGGTGTTTAAAGATACACACCAAATTTCCTCAACACCCGCATTTAAACACCTAAACACTTGAAGTGTTTAGGTGTTTAGCTTTTGCACACTTGTACTTAAACATCTAAACACTGAAGTGTTTAAGTGTTTAGCATTTAAACACTTGGTTAAACACTTTGTAGTTAAAAGTGTTTAAAATTGAACACGTTTAGCACTAAAGAAGCGTTTAGAAAAGTGGGACAAATAAGTGTTTAAACAAGTGTTCAATCCCTAAACACTGTTTTTACAGTGCTGCAATATTCCAAATCTGAAATTTCATTCATTTTTGGAGTATTTCGTTTTTTATTTCAAGGGTCCAATTTAAAGTAGCTTGAGGCCCCCCATTTTACTTTTCATTATTCAATTCTGTGTGATTTTAGACCAAAATAAAAACTTTCTGTTGACTTTACCCAAAGAGCAGGGACTAAACCTAATAGACTTGCATGCTCTAAAATGCTTTAATGTGGCCCTATGATGAATCCTTTACCTATCCTTAACTACTGTGATTACTCATTATGGGATATGGATTCGTCGCATGTTTTCCCCCATGTGATGACGAATCCGTTAACCTCTAGGGGTAATCCGACTTTGGGTACGATTTTTTCTCAAGGATCGTGACGAGATGTTAATAGAATTTTCTGTGTTCATTGGACCTTATTGCATGAGATGGAAATCTTCTATATCGACTTAGCGGGAATAAATATCAGCCAATGAAATAGTTCAAACTTTTCACTGCAGAATTCTCGGGGGGGGGGGGCAAATGGTACTCTTCTGATAACTGTTATAAGTGATAACCGCTGGTAACCAGCTTCAGCAATGGCTGTGCCCATGGGCATCCCCCATCCCGCACCCTCGGTATCCATGTACTATATATTATAGTCGTGGTGTCGAGCCACATGTTTTTGTAAACATAAAAAGAAGTGGTTATGGTAGAGACTAATCCTCCCGGATGGTTCCCAGTATAGCTCCTGTACACTGCTTATTGTCAATAAAGTACTGCTGTTGTTTATATTGGGTGATTCAAAATAGAATAATAGCCCATGAAAGTTTGACTTTGTACAGTGGTGGGCAGAGTTACGGGAAACCAGCACCACTTTAGGCAATACAAGGGCGAGAGCATGCATAGACCAACTGTATACTTTGGACAGGCTAGTAGTATATAAGGCAAATTGAGTTTGACGCTGGTCGCGTCTACTCATGATGCTGTATAATTACCCTTATGTTGAAGATGATTGAAGTAAATAGTTGTTCTATATATCCCGTTAAATCAATGTTGAAACCCGGTTGATTAACCAGGATTTAACAGTATTCAACGTTTTGCGCCCACTGAGATATCAAAGATATTTTTTTTTCTCTTCCACTTACATCAACTCGAACACCACATACACGAATATGAAAGGACTTTTGTGAAAGGACAAAATCTTGCAGGCGAGTGAACTTGTACTAGTGGTTTTAGCATTTGTATTATTGTGACTAAATCCCTAGGCACGGATCTGTCAGGGCTAGTAATGAGGTGACGAAGACGTACCGTCGGTAATGGATGCCTCTGTATACTCTACACGCCGCACCACTGTCACGACGTCTAGCGGCAGTCCTGCTCACCAAGGGGATAACACGTGATCGATCGCCAGCCTCGCTCCCAACTCATGCGACTTAATGAATTTCAAAACGGACCCTGATCAGCGGTAGGGGACGGGCAATAGGGGAGGCCAGACGGAGACGGTGGTCACACCCTGTGTACGCCCTCATTTATTTATCTACCTTGGTCTTACACCCCCACACCAGTGTGTCTCATTTCATTTCTCCGCCTCCCCCTCACTGGTTGCTCTGGTCGTTAACTCTCTTCTAGATCCACCCCTCTCTGCAGCTTCATGGGGAGGACTATGCCAGACGCCTACCAGCTCCCCCTCCCAACCGTGGGCTTTAATCTTTTTCTTACCAGGCCTTTTCTTATGCTTATAACTCCTTCCCCCACAGCCATGTCCCTTTCTCTGTTGCACAAGGCAGATATCAGAAGCTGCCCACAGCCATCCTTTACACGCAGTTGAGAAACCTTTAACGGGATGAGGTGGGTGGGCGGAGGTCGGGCTATTACGGTGGGGGCCGTTTGGGGCGCGCTTATCCAGGAGAGGTAATGAGAGAGCGGCTGACAGGGCATTCCTCTACGTCCCTCCCTACCTGTCCGCCCGTGATGTGCGCCTGACGAGCCCGGTCGTCTGCCCTCTGCTCCCCAGGGAGGGAGGCGTGGCCACATCCGTCCAAGCTTGGACGCCTAGGTCCCAACATCTCTGCCAGCCCCTCCTGTGTCCATTGGTCATCTATGTTCATGTTGTGTAACCCAGGAACCCTCCGTGGAGACCTTGCTGTCTATGCCTGCCGCTTATGGATCTATGTCATGTAGAGATGGGCATTACGCAGAGCGCGCATGAAAAGTTCCAGTCTAAATTCCTAACTCATTCATACAATGCATCGAAGGATCTCATTTAAAGTTTAACTTGTTTTCCCAGCAATGTCAGCGCATTTGTATTTGTCACAAAATTATGTGACCTAAACGCAGAATTGTAGAATGTTTTATTGTGCTAACACACACACACACACACACACACACACACACACATATATATATATATATATATATATATATATATATATATATAAATATATATATATATATATATATATATATATATATATATAATATACGCATGCGTACCTCCTGGTATTGGCATGCTGCCTTTGCTTTGACAGCATCCCTCTAATTGACAAATAGATCACAGAACAAATAAGTTGTTACGTTCTTTCATCTCTAATATACATATAACGGTGGGCTTCATTCAAAGATGTTTAATGAGATGAGATGTTAATATATAGATACGATGATATGAACCTTTGAACCAGTTGATTAAAGGATTCATTACAATATGGGTGATTTTTGCTAAAATCACAACAGTCGTGGGATTTTCAAAGCAGTCATGTAGCAATGAAATAATTCAAAGATTATAGTAGTAGATAAAATAAAACCAAGCCCATTGTCACACCTAAAATGGGATAAACTGGACCTCGAGTAGACACTGGGCATGGCTCTGGTTGTCTTAGTCCCGTCTGATTCCTAGGTCGTTGAGCGGTTTTCCTGTAACACTCCAGAGACTTGTTTCACAAGGGCCATATATACTAGTGACATAGACTTAAGAGCAAGATACGCGTAAGGTGGTGTTAAGATCAATCATTGGATTCATTGGTCATATCTCCATAGCTCACTCTTAGTAGGAAGTGTTTCAAAAGGAAATTGGGATTGAAGCTTACTAGTAAGGAGGCAATGTAAGAGTGACATATGACCAACAGAAAGTAGCTGATTCATGTGGAAGGTTAAGGGTACACATAAATGGGAAAAATCATATCAATTAGTGGAATCCCACATATCTTTTAAATCCATGATGTCAGGAATATATCAAAATAAAATATCCTTTTATAATACCTTTTTCTATTGTTAAATAACAAAGTAGAGGCATGTTCTGCACCTGGGTGATCTTACTAGCTAGATAATTGGCCTATGAGTGACCTTACAACTGATCTTGATTACTGCCCCTATGTCTAATTGACAGCTGTTTCTAAAGGACCAGTCTTAAGCTCCAATACTAGTGACAGCTTGTTCTGAAACACTAGTAGTCATTCCCAAATGACTGATCTTAGGTGGTCACTTATAGAGTGGAAAGATTGATCTTAAATAAAGAATGCATATGAAACAGGTCTCAGAGAGCTGTTTCACAATGGCTATATATGAGTGACATAAGCTTACGAGCAAGATCACTCATAAGGTGGAGTTAAGATCGATCTTAGGCTTCTTAGGGTTAGGGGAAGTGTTTCAAAAGTAAATGGGGAGTGAAGCTTATGAGTAAAGGGTCAATATAAGGGTGACCCATGACCAACATAAAGTAGCTGAATTATGTGGAAGGTTAAGAGTACACATAAATGTGAAAAATCATAACAATAATTTGAATTCCACAAATCCTTTTAAAGCATGATATCAGGCATATAATTATAAAAATGAAATACCCTTTTATAATACCCTTTTCTATCATGAAATTGCAAGGTAAAGACATATTCTGAACTGGGTGATCGATCTTACAAGCTGCATGATTGGCCTGTGAGTGACCTTAGACCTTACAACTGATCTTGATTACTGCCCCTATGTCTAATTGACAGCTGTTTCTAAAGGACCAGTCTTACGACCCAATATGAGTAACAGCTTGTTCTGAAGCACTTGTAGTCATTCCCAAATGGCTGATCTTAAATGGTCACTCATATAGCCCAAAGATCGATCTTAATTTCATTCTCCTTGTGAAACAGGTCTCAGAAACAGGTCTCAGAGACCATGTACAAGTAAGATTGGTGTACGAGCAAGATCACTCTTATGGTCATCCTAAGATTGATCTTAGGCTTCTTAGGCTTAGGGGAATCGTTTCAAAAGTAAATGGGGAGTGAAACTTACTAGTAAAGGGTCAATGTAAGAGTGACTTATGGCTAACATAAAGTAGCTGATTTATGGGGAAGGTTTAGGGTGCACATAAATGTGAAAAATCCTATCAACAAGTGGAATCCCACAACATTATCTAATGCATGAAGTTAGGCATATATCAAATGGAAATTCCCCCTTATAAAACCATTTTCTATCATGGAATTATGAAGTAAAGCCATATTCTGCACCTAGATGATCAATCTTACTAGCTGGATAATTGGCCTGTGAGTGACCTTACAACTGATCTTGATTACTGTTCCTATGTCTAATTGACAGCTGTTTCTAAAGGACCAGTCTTATGTTCCAATTTGAGTAAAAGCTTGTTCTGAAACACCAGTAGTCATTCCCAAATGACTGACCTTAAGTGGTCACTCATAGAGTGGAAAGATCGATCTTAAACAAAGAATGCTTGTGAAACAGGTCTCAGGCCCAGGTCCCATGCAGCCTGGCGTGCCTTGACCTGCCCGACCACTGTAGGACCACCAACCCGATCCTGCCCCGAACACTTCAAAGGAGCGTATACCAACTAATTCCGACAAAGATGGATGAGGTTCTATGAAGAATACATTCATCATGGATACTGTTCCTGTATAAGGGTAGGGCGGTGACTGATTGCATCCATATACTCCTATTCCTGTCAGTTGGTGGCCGCTCTGTGTTTATAACTCACTGGGTAATACGGATATTTTCACTTTCAAACAATTTTGACATAATCATCATGGTTCTGCAATCCGTAATTCCCCTCCCTCTTTGCGAACCCTTATGCTTTAATCAGGGTAATGGCAAATAAATTGATTCGGAGGTGCATATAGCAGAAATTGGGGCATACATACCGGTATATTGTGACAGCTACACAGGTCTGGTTGTACATTGTGCCAATTTGTGCTTAATATGTAGAAATTTATGTGATCAATCCTTTCATTGCAGCCTGGTGTTTTAATATAAGTTGGCCCTTTCGATGTGATGCATGGATTAATCCATGTTGAGTAACTCACTGCATTCAAACATATACATTCATGAAGAGTGGACATGTTGCACCAATGCAGTGCTGACAAGTTACTCCCCATTCTTGAGTTGGTGCATCAACAACGCCTCTGGCCTTCAAAATCATCTTACAAGGGGATAAATGTTGTGGGTCATCACTATACACAAGCCCGGCACGATAAATATCGCGATGTGTACAATGATTTTGTACACTAACTGTTAACCAGTCCCAGTTAGGGAACGAGGAACATACATTCATGTTGTTTTTTTATGAATGTGATTTTGTGCTTGTTGCTGAAATATCGAAATTAGCGGTAGTGCATATAGTTGAGAAAGCCGTGTTCTTGTGAGGGAAAGGGTTCGCTGCAAAAATTGTGCTTAGGTCTAAGCATGTTTAGATTATAAACAGTTTAGTTTAACAGGTGCTTAGTTAACCATGTGTTAAGGATTTAAACATTTAAATTCTAAACACCTAAACAGCTACACTAAACATGTTTACATGTTTAGACTGTAATCAAACAGGAAACTATAGGTGTTTAGCTGCTTTTAAACACTAATATTTCTAGGTGTTTTAGACATGAGATATACAGCAGGTGGCAGCTGTAATCTATTGAATTGAATTGAATTTATTGCACAGAATCGTCCCGAGGGGACGTTTTTCGGCACACACATATGTTACATTAAGTTGTTCAGGGATGTGGCATATCCGTTGGGATCGGATGAAGCCAGCGCATAAATATAAAGACAGTCATAAATTATAATCATTAATCAAGTTGGTAGGCAACACAGATTGATATGTACAGTAATATGTAGACATAATGAATTTAGTATAAGTCAACTTAGGTGTGACACTGGCGTGGAGCGAGACAAGGAGACTTAATTATTATGCCGTAGGATTTTGTCAGCAGCATGTTTAAAGCGCTGCCGTGTGGGAAGATGTTGAGTGTTATAGTCTAAAGAATTCAATAGAGATACTCCTCTGTGATATGGTGATTTTTGATAGAAGCTGGTCTTAGCCCTTCTTTGTGCAAATTTTATTTTTCGGTCTCCTCTTGTTCTCACTATACGTTGCTCTAGTGCCTCACCTTTAGTTGATTTTTTCCACATAATTATCAGCAGTTGTAAATTTCGACGGTGCTCAAGACAGTCTAGCAGGCACTGTGAATGAAGTTCTTGGATCGAGATCTGCCTTATACCGTAGCCTTGGCAGATTCTCAGGGCATGGTTTTGGAGCCTTTGCAATTTTGTCAGTTCATACCCATGAGCACTGCCTAAATAGAAGGAGCAATATTCAATACTTGGAAGAATCATAACTTTATACACATGAAGACTTATGTCTTTAGACATGCACTTACGAAGTTAACTTAGCTTATATATTTTGTTACCCATTGACTTCTTTACCTTTGCTATATGTGGGCTTAGACTCAGGTGACTGTCCAGCTCTACACCTAAATATGTATAACTCTGGCAGCTGGGTAGCCTGGTGCCATTCAGTATAATATTAGGATTGCCAAGGTTGCCTATTTTTGGCTTAGAGCCAAAGTACATAGTCATGCTTTTGTCTGTGTTAACTGTTAGGTAATTTTGGTTGCACCATCGGCCCACTCTGTTCATATCGTCTTGTAGAAGACGTTCCGCTTCCATTGGGTCAGCATCGGAGGCATAAACGATTACGTCATCCACATACATAGTGAAACAACAATGTTGTATACATGAGGCTAGGTCATTGATAAAGGAGACAAATAGGAGGGGACCGATTACAGAGCCTTGGGGCACACCGAATTTTACTTGAGATTGGTCTGAGACTATACCATTGGCCAATGTGCAATGTGACCTATGCGCCAGGTATTCCATTAGCCATTTCTTCAGTTTGCGGTGAATATTTAACTGACAGATTTTGTTTACTAGCTTAGGGTGGTGGACGGAATCAAAAGCCTTGCAGTAGTCGAGATAACAGGCAACAGTTACAATAATGGACCTCCTTCATGCAAGCACCTGTTATTGCTGGGTTACAATATGACCTTTGTTGCAGTAGTCTCTTAAATCTCAGTTTCACATGAGTACTCACATGATAAAGCATGAACATTATATCAAAAATAAAACATTATACAATTAAACCCTATGACATTGCTACTTATACACCACAGGGAAACAGCTAGTTCTTGGATACCAATTTCATGAATTGTAAGAATACATAAACCAAATATACTTCTGTCTCTCCGTTGTATTTGACAATGGGCGCCTGACAATAAGTCCCTGACACTGATATGATATGGGTTCAAAACAGTATAAAATACTTGGACAATATGGCTGTCACTGTAGACTAACATGTATTGATCCCCTTCAGAAAGTGGACATGAATGATATTGGGTCCTCAACCTAAATGTGTTCATAAACCAAATCACAAATATACAATACCAACATTTCCCAAAGAGAGGCAGAATGGATATTTAAGCGGAACTCCTCAAATCCGAGAGAGAAAAAACAGTATATAAAGCTGAATACTTTACAGTGTAACCACATTAATCAGCTGAACATGTCCTAAACACTTTATATGTGTTTAGGAAGATATTGTGTTCAGAAAAGCGGGTAGGATTATGTTTAAAATTATGTTTAGGATCTAAACACCTGTTTTGCAGTGTTCACAATGATGTTAGATATCAAGCTGCAGAGCCGCATTAATTAGCATTAGATAACCTTAATACACAAAACACCTCGATCTTACATCTCCATGTAAACACATCCTCAGATAAACAAATACCTCCCTCACTTAGGATTTCTACCTTGGATTCATAACACATAGCATTGTATAGTTCTTGTTTGTGACAGCTTTCGTGAGAATAGCTGCTATTCTCGATGATATTTGCGTAGTGGAACCTCCAAAATTGATTGACTGACCAAAATTGTTGATTTTTAACACTTCATTTATGGAATCCTATTTTACATGTATCAAATGCATGTACTCGACCATTGAATGGCCATAGCCCTGCTGACGGCCGAGCACTAATACCGCTCCTTGACATCTGAAAAGGAAACCCTTTTATATTCCTGATCATGGAATATCTGGCCTTTCATGAGTGACCTTGGGCCATTTTGGTGCTCAGGGCTGGGTCACATCCATTTTAACCTCAGATGTATTTTCAAAGCTTGCACGGAATAACCAATCATGTGTTTAATGACCAAAGCCTATTCAAAATAAACCTACTTTCCTAGTCTAATCTCATCTCTACATCATTCACAAGTTCAAAAGCGGTGAAACTGTGACTGTAGTGGTCAAACTGTGACCGTAGCCTCAATACGTGGCATAGATCATATAAAACAAGTCCGAACATCCCTAAACTGCAGTAATATAAGTTATAGAGGGGATGCCATGTGTATTTAGCTATAAAACGTGAAAATAGATGAAAAAGGGTAAAAGCAGTCAAACTTTGACATTTTAGGTTTTGACAGTTTTTGACAGCCATCTAATATGTGCAAAGCCCATGTAATGACTGGCTACAAGACATAGTGTTCTTCAGCATAATAGGTAAAACAATGAAGGATTTGGTTTATTTCTTAAGTAGATACACTATTCTCTGAAGGTAAGGGTTAAAAACAGGCAAAGATTGGCCTATTTTGGGCTTCTGTCAGCTAAAATATATGAAGAAAGCAGGGTAAACTAAAATTTGTGACATGTACTGGGAATAAGGCCCTTAACGCACCCTGCACTAAGGGCCTTTTTCGCAGATCCTGTCACAAATATATTCGGATAGGTCTCAGCCACCCCTACAATCACAGAGGAAAGAACACTGATCGCTTTGACACATACTGCACAGGTCACAATTTGTCTCCCAGATGACATGTATGAAGGCATGTCAAATGAGGTTGACCCTCTCATATTTGGTTTGTCAACTCCATTTGACATGCGTAATAAAGACACGTCACATATTTCTGATCCATTCACCTGAGTGCTAGGTAATACTGTGAGACAATTATGTAAGGGTCAAGAGCAGTCAATAACTATGTACCAATGGTTCAATCAAGGGAGGCCTATAATAGAAGGCAGGGGATATCATAGTCCCACAGGCCTGCAACACTAAGGCACTTTTTCCTATCTACAGAACTCCTACTTGACTGAGGACCTCTATGCAGTCCATAAGACAAGGGCATGGAGGTGCATGGCAATGCCATATGTCTCCCTGTACTGTAGATACTGAGATTATAGATTGTGGGTTAGAATACAGTCCTTTGGTATTTTCACTGACCCACACATAAGGTGTCTAACCACTCCAGTTGGAGTATTCAGGATGGTGGGTGTCTATTTTGATATTCAATAACAAATGCAGATTTAACAACGAAATAGAATTCACTACCATTTATTGATAGTATTTACAGACCTTAGTGATCTATTCTTCATGAAAACAAAATGACACAGATACATCAAATGTCTCAAGTGTTGGTAGTACTTCTTGGTAGTGATTAGTCCTGGTACCAAAATGGTTGTTTGCTCCATCTAGTGGAATATCCTAGAACAATTATGTATGTCAAACCATCACATGTCAAGTGCCTTCGACATGGCCGTGACCCTGGTCAACTCACAGATGACATGGCATTTTAAGGCATGTCAAATCATATGAGGATTACTGTGTGCTACAGTTGTCATGGTGACATATGTGCACATGTCCCAATGACCTGTGCTCTCTGTGTCAAATCAAGTTGACATGGGTATACATGTCACTTTGTCAGGAAGAATTTTCTCAGTGAAGGTAGGACCAGAACACCCAAGAGAATTATGCCAAGGAAAGAATCAATGAAGTATCAGGCTTAAAATGCACAATTCCCATAGTTGCATCGTGTTGGTGAAAGGGAGTCAGTACTCCCCAATCCACTAGACGAGTATTTACACATTTTACCAGTTCACGAATAGACACATAGACACATCCCTGTTACTGTGAGTAGTATGTGGAGAATGACATTGTGTGTGGCTATTTTGTTATTGTGAATAGTATGTGGAAAGTGGCATTGTGTGTGTGGCTAAATTGTTACCGTGAGTAGTATGTTGAAAGTGGCATTGTGTGTGGCTAAGTTGTTACTGTGAGTATAGTTTGTGTGTAGCATGTGTAAAGCGGCACACATATTGGAGCATATATACATCTGTGATCGTACCCCTATCAGAACAGACACTGAAAGGCATATGCGCCTCTATTCTAGGCATAATTGACTATTAGGGCCTACTTATTTCTGGATTTGATATAAACAGACACTCATTGAATGAGTATTGATTCATTTAGACTTTAGAGATATGCTTACACAAGTTATAACATGCAATTACAAATTCAGTCTGATATTAACCTTAATTGGCTACTCCGCCTCATATCATGTTAACTAATAAAAACAAAGTAACTCATGCTGTCTATGACATTTTGTTATTAAAGGAGTTTCTCTAGAAAACACTTCCCATTTCTCCCACTACACTAGTTCATCGCCACTCCCACAATAATCTTCGCCCAACACGTCCCACTACTTCCACTGAATTTATCTTTGCCCCACATCTCTCACTATTTCCACCGCATAATATTCACTGCACACTTCCCACTAGTTCTTTTGCATATTCTTCACCCCACACTTTCCACCATTTCCACGGCACAACCTTCACCCCACACTTCCCACTACTTCCACTTCACCCATCTTTACTCCACACATCAGACTACTTCCACGGCCGTCATCTACCCTCCACACCCCCTACTCCTACCATCGCCCACCCTTTTACGCCAACCCCCTCCCATAACCGAGAATTCTGCCTTTACTGATCACTGCCTATCCCCAGCACCTCTCCGAATCGACAGAGTGTGTGTAAGACGCACGTATTCCAGTCTATCCATGGGTAGCCATGGCAACCTGCCACCAGGACCTGCCATTACCACATACCTGAATCACGAACACCCTTCTCCCAGCTCCCCCAACTGACCTCAACAACCGTAACACCACTCCGTCTGTCCTCAGCTCTTTCCTGTGACCTTGGAGTAAATGGTCGCTGCCTTTCACCACATTCCTATCACCGACCAGCCTCCAAAAGCACATGGTATTAACACATCTATGGGTCCGGGGAGAAGCATCCATCTTGTGACGGGTGGCAGGGGAGTGTGTGCAGTCGCAGCTGAATATTATCACACATATCAGGCGCTTTAAAACCAATCCCCTGCTCCCGGGCTTCCGGTAATCCATCCCACAGTGCTACGGGGCCCACTCTCCCTTTCCGGTTCCACTGCGTGCTCAGAATAAGAATGGGAGATCTAGGTTACAGGTGGTTTTGATTTCTTTCTTTTTTTCTCAAACGCAAATAGATTCAGATCTGCTGAATGACAGATTAGACTGGAACAAACAACAGATTATCTGAACGCCCAATTATGCGATCTACTGGAAGTAGGAGTGTCTGTGTCAGGGATGTTGGAATCACATTTTTATTCAGAGAGGTGGATGTGGGATACTGGTAGGGTTAGGCGGGCTTAGACTAAGGATAAGCACTCCATGCTAATGTATGTGTATATAGCCACCACTCTAAGTATGTCTACTTTTACGTAAAATACATGTAAAAAGCCACCTCAGCTATATTTGATAATTCATTTTTCAGTTTTCACATAAGCCGAGTCTTCCCCTTGAAAATCAAACCCAGCTTATAGGTGAGGTTTTCATACGATATAATAAAGAGAAATTCAATTTGAAACATTTTCCCTGTACGCCGAATTTTCTCACTCAAACTCAAATTTAGCGGTGCAGATAAGCCAATGAATCGTTCATCTTACGACTAAAGCGTGAAACTTTCATCAGCGAATCTAAGAGTTCCAAGGATTTAATTCCTTTTTGGTAGAACATCTTGAGCTCCATCACAAGCTGAGATGGCAAAGTGACTGGAAACGTCACAAAAGTGTTTTGGTGAAGACCCCAGGCTAAGACCTGTTGGTAAAATGACTGCTATAGCAACCAACATAGCAAACAAACATGATGACAACTAAACAAGAATTCTATCGATTTTTCACCTAATACATGTTGTAGTAAACTATCTTACACTTTTGGGGTGGGAGTGCTTAACGCGGGCTGGTTAAGCAAGATCTACCTTTTTCATGTCTATTATGAATTTATCATTCCATAATAACCGAAGCAGTTCAGGAAACTCATGAATGTGTTATAATTCAGATGTCACTGGATTAAAATTATGCAGGGTATGTGAATTAAATGGCCCACCTTAGGCTTTCCTACCCCATAAGCCCAAAAGATAGTGAAATGATGTTTGGTTGTTATCATGTTTTGTTGATTTGTTGGTTGCTATGGCAGACATTTCACCCACAGGTCTTTATCAATATCATTTTCTGACCCTCCTAGTCGCTTCATCATACCTTAAAACCCATACTTTGGTGTTTTACACGTATAAATTCAGCAAGAATTGCGACTTTCTCCATATTTAGACCTAGGCCATGTTCAGATGAGCCACTGAGTAGTATCTATAGCCCTATGTGAGATTACATTGCCATAGAGTATAAGCCTAGCAAATGATTACTACACTATGAAGTACGAAGTGCGAACACATGTATATAGAGTGTCATCCCCATAGAGAAGTACTAGGTTTTGAAATGTCATTAGCATAGAGTCGTATATGAAATATCTTTGACACAGAGTAGTATGTAAAATGTCATTGACACAGAGTAGTATATGAAATGCTATTGGCGCAGAGTAGTAAATGAAAAGCCATTGACACAGATTAGTATATGAAAAACCGTATATGAAATGTTATTGACACAGAGTAGTATATGAAAAGCCACTACCATTGAGTATAGAAGGCATACAGTGTACTACACATAGAATGTAAATATACGAATGTCTCTATTGCAAGGCGCTATTCATTATGATAAATTGTCTTGGACCTCCCAATTTTATACCTCGTATTGCCACGCCCCGCCCCCAACCCCTCACTACTTTCCTCTTAAGTTATCGTTCTTTGAAAGCCCTTGAGAGGGGAAACAGATCAATGTCTTGTTAATTCGGCAGCTCTTAATAGAGGGGCAGAAACTTGAGTTCACAACCGGAAGTCGAGTCGCCGCTCTCATCTGCTCCTACCAGACGACTTTCGATAATGACAAAAAGACTCCCGTGTCCCTTTAATGCTGTTAAGAGACAATGCTTCACGGCAGTTAGTCACCATGCTACATGACTAATAAAGCACCCCAGGGCTGCATTCGTACATCATGACAACCGTCCAAAAACTATATATAGGTCCTGAGGGGCCGGTAGCCTATGTTACTCCAATGCAGTGCGGTCGAGTACTCGTATAGCATCACTGCAGTGGTGTACCATGACGACCAAGGGATGTGAGTAGTAAGTGGACCTTAAAGGACTACCATTATTACCATTAAAATGTGCTTCTATATAGAAACGGACACTAATGCATCATTTTAGAAACATCAACAGACAGTTGTCCCCGTGTTATTTTCACCTTATTCATGACCCAGCTGCAATGTGATGTCCCGGCCCCCGCACTCTCCATGTTTTCTGACACCATCCTCGTTATATAGGGGGTTTGAAAAAGACCCCCTATCCACAGACTTTTGAGTGAATATGGTACCCTATTTTGAGCAAAATCACAAATTTTTTGGGCCTTAAAAAAACCCTATTTTAAGGAAACGCTGACATTTTTGGTACATTCTTTGGATGTCTTCTTTTGCAAAATAAACATCCCCATTGAATACAGCAAATGTAGATAATATAGTGCAATCTACATTCCATTTCTCCTTTGTATGCACAAAATGGTCGATATAAAGTTGGCTCTATGATCCTATGTCATTTTTCCCTAAGCTTTAAAGCAGAAATACACCCCCTATTATTGATTTTCAAGAATTTTTCCTGGAAAAACACAACCTATTTTAAAAAAAAAAAAACCCACTAATCTGCAGATTGGCAGAAATTCTGACCCTATTTTCGCGTTTTTTTTCTAACGAGGATGGTGTCATAACTGAAGGGAAGTGCGGGGGCTGGGTGTGATGTGGAAGTTTTGAAATGATTATTGCAGTCAGGGCGGCGGTGCGATCATTTCAAAATAAGGGAGAATACCTGTTTCCTATATTGCACCTTTTCCTTATCTGCCCGTCCTTTTCTGTCCACCCCTTATTCCCATGCTTCCGGGCATCCCCATCCCCAGTGACCTCCCAGAAGGTGTCCAGCGTGACGTATTGGGGTGCGGAGTCCCGATGGGTCGCCGCCCTTTTTGATCAGTTATCACAGGCCGACACATGTTTCTATGCGGTCGGCCCCAATAAGCACGACCACATCAATTTCACTCCTGCTGAGCACGGTCACCATTGTCTGCCCTGACGCTCCGTGCACGTCACACCCAGGGGTTCCAGTGTCACAACCCGACAGCCTGGTCATTCCAACCTGTACTAAAAAGAGGAACGGCTGTGTGACGCCACCCCCCCCCCCCCCACCCCTCGCAATCCCTCCCACAAACTCAACAAGCAATGAGCTTCCCGCCCAGACAGTGATTGACACAGGCAAGCTTACGAAAAATCCCCAGATGACTGCAGATTATGAAGAAACCCGCCTCGTCCCAAGCTACTAAGCATATTTTTGGACGTGGATCTAGATATTTTCGTTTGTTTTTTTTTAAGCTGCCGCTGGGATGGGATTGGATTTGTCAGGCAGCGTTTGATTGCCGAGTGAGCGCATCCCCTGGACGCTGCAGCCGGCTAGTGCCAATCCAATTACGTATTGTAGTGGTGACTTTAATCAGGCCGTGTGTGACCGAACAACCGACATGACTTGGGCTGATTGGACACCCGACAACTTGTGTCCATCGTCTACTTGTATCGCAGACGACACCCGACGCCAAATAAACTGCACTGAATCAGGTCATCGTGGAAACACTTCAACACCTCCGCTCACATACCAGCAGGGCATTTCAAAACGATATCTATAGCTATGGTTTTGAAATGCTGATATCAGAATAAGAAGGTATAGTAAACCTATAGGATTAACAATGGGCGGGACACCAAGGCGAACTGTAAGCAGAAGAAACACCTACAATTCAGAACAACTTCCGCTATCTCACTTTTCACCTGTGTGCAAATTTCTGCCTTACAGAATCCGGTCCTTGTGAACTATATTAAGGGGTAGCATGTAGGCCTACATCAACTAAATTTCCAGAACGAATGGCTCTTTACAATTACTATATGATTATCAGAAATGCGGAACCACTTGACCTCAATTTGACCTAATTTAAAGCTGGTACAATATGTCAAATACATGGATCTTCCAATTTCCACATGTCTATCATCACAGTCCTTGTTAGAGTATCCTATATAAAATCTCAATCTGTTTTGTAAGTTTTAACCATACTAAATTCAAGCATATATCTCTGAAAATGCTTCCAGCATTTAATCCAGTCTTAATTACACCAGCATAGTGGCTCCACCTGAGGCTATGAAATAGAGTCATATTCCCTACTGGTGATGACTTTGATTTGGATGTGTGGCAGAAGAGCAGACCACTCAGTGCTGCCACCAGGAGGCTGTGACTAATTCTACAGTTGGTAGTCAGTCGGGAGGAGTTGTTAGAAGATCGGAGATAGGAGATAAGATAAGGGTCCAATTGAGGCCTTCTACTACTGACCCCTGGTTTACAAATCTCTCTATTTTTCTTAAAGAGGTAATTTCTATTATGAAGTAGGCTGGTTTTTTTTCTTCTACATTTCCTCAAGTTTAAATTCCTGATTTGTTTTAGATTTTTTTACTTTGAGAAATTCCTCTGTCACTTTCTATTACCCAGAGATTTAGAGCCCCACAGCCTCTGTCCACCACCCTCCCGACAGGGGAGGTTTCAGAAACGACTGACCTAGGCCTGTCTAATTAACCATGTGGTTTTCCTCCCCACCAAAGAGCAAAGACCAGCTCAAACTGATGTCCCATATTGTCCATATAATGGGCCAGCTATTACCAGAATAAATAGCACCCTACAACATTGGGAAGGGTATACAATTCTCTGAAATGCATATCAGACAAGACTTAACAGATTTTATACCAGCTTTAAACCAATAAAAAAATATCCTCTTGTGAACAATATACCTGCACAGTTGGGAAGATAGGTGTATGGGAGGGTTGAGGGGCACGGGGGGGGGGACATGAGGAGGTAGAGGAGGTGACTAATAAAAGACAGCAGCACTCTGCTAGTGGTATATTCCGCACTGAGAGAGAGACCGGAAGCGACAGAGAAATGTCCGGTGACGACGCTGGGCGTAGTTGGTTCTGGTCCGCCGTGACTTCTGTGTCCGGCCTATCTACCCCGCACAGAAACCTCGTCCGAATCCATCAGGCCTGCTAGGTCGGAAGCTAACCCACTCCCCCAGTCAAAGACCCGCCTGCCAACCTGTGGCCATTCCCCCCCCCCCCTCCACCGCCAAACGCCCCTACCTCTCATACTGAAAGATAGTCTGCGGAAGTTGTTCCGGCCGAGCGGTGAGGGGGCTGACCGGCTGGATGGAGTCGGCGTGCAGCGAATAGATAGTATTGTAGGCGTCTAGCGAGGCCGTTCACCAGCAGACAGAGCTACATGGAGAACAACGGTTAAGGTGGGACATAGGACCCTGGACAGGAGGGTGTGTTGTACAGAGAGAGTATGTCTGCCTCCAGAATACACCAGCATCAATGAAATAACGATTGGTCTTAATGCTTCTAAGCGCAATTAGTTGAGTCTCTCCCCCCCGTTTAATGTTTATATTAAGGAAAATCATCATAAGTTTTCTTTTATCAGATCTTGCCTTCAGAAATAACGGAGCCGTATATTTTTAACGAATAACATTGTATAAAATCATTGTAATCTGAAGCAGCGTCTAACACAAATGCATCGTCAGTATAAATGTTATCTACTGATGATAGTTCCTCTATCAAAATATCGAAGGCTCCACTTAACCGCCCTTCCGAACGGTATTGTATGTATGGAATGTTTACATCACCTTAACGCATACAGTCCTTGGATGATCAATTGAAACGTACGACGTTGCACATCAATTCAAAAATTTAATGTGCACATCCTACAGTCTCCGACCGTTACTACAGACAGTTCACTCACGTAATAAGATGATTCTTCTCCCAGGGAGCCTCCATCCAACCCATTCATCTTTCTGGTACTTGGAGGCCGAGACTGAGCGCTTCAGAACACACTATTATAAATTATACCTCCATGTATAAAAACATGGTCTTCTTATAGTATACTGTCGGGCCATTGGACAGTAGGACTTGATCTGGATAAATGTAGGACCATTATGTTTGGGGAAGTAGATATGTAGCCATGGACAAAAAAAATGTATCATTCTATTACATAGCCCAGCTCCATTTGATAGAATTTTACAGTTAGCAGCGTTAACAAGTGTGTAGCCTACCGCATAGCTTCTGACATGGCGATATCGAAGCGGTCTGAGCAACAGGCAGTCAGACATTTAATAGGCGTATCTAAATAGCTAGGAAACATAAAGTGCAGTCATATCAATCAGTCTCCATTTGGAAAGAAAGTTTAGTAAACGAAGGGGAATGATGAAAAAGAGTCCTAAAAGCAGCCATAGCAATACCATCATGATTATAATAAGGCCAAAAAAGGTTTGTTTCCAGTCACCCGACCGACCCTAGCAAAACAGGGCCGATTTTCTTTTGAGAACTTAAGACTCTATAGCGTTGATTCCACCAAAGCCGATAATTGTCTGATTTGGTCATCGGGTTGCGATTTTTTTTCTAAGCTATCGGGCTGTGTGTCACGTGCAAGTCATGTGACCTTCGCTTTGGTCGTAAACAAACAAAATGTCAGGTAGAGGAGGTTCAAGGCATCGGGGTAGGGGAGGAAACAAGGCTTTCAAACCCCCTAGAGGTAGAATGTTCAGAAGAACTCCTAGAGACGCAGGAAGAAACTAAGGAACCTACTAAACGTTTCTCCACTAGAGGTAAGGCCCGGTTACCCGACTTGATGGAAGATGAGTTGGCAGACGCTCGAACGGCCATGTCCAAAAACAATACCGGTACTAAAAGGAGGCCTACGAAGGTCGTCGTGGAGGATGAAATAGACATCATAACAACAGAAGACAGTGCACTAGACCTTACTGAAGAACCGATTTCTTCCACTCCTGTGTCACAGAAGGGGGGGGGGGTCAACCTGTGTCCGTTCTTTAGGTCCTCTGCCCCGTCTGCTGAAAAACATAGGTACAAAGCGTAACCTGCTGTCCGACTTGGAAAAGGGGGAGGGGACAGGTAGCCCTCCACGTTCTCTGACACCCCCACCTCCAAAAAAGAAGAAACATGACTAATAAAGCACCCCAGGGCTACATTCGAGACAATTCATGTTCATCAGGACCCCCTGCCCAGAAGGCCTTTATCAAAACCCCTCCATACACCCTTTCTGGTAGGAGCGAGCAGGTACAAGACAACAGGGAAGATGAAGGGCAAGGTCAGGGAGACCAGGGTGAGGAGGGTCAAGAGGCAGACATCCCCGACTATCAGGCTGTAGTCACCCTACAAAAAACTATCGAAGATCTCAAGAAAAAACCTTCAGGAGCTAATGCCGACAGCAGGAGGCAGTACTTCAAAGATCCCCCAGTACTGGAATGATTGTATGAACTGTGGCAGCAGTGCACCCACCTATATGATAAGAGTCACTCATTTTATAAGGAGCCCACTGCAAAGTGGACAGCTCTAGCTAAAATGTCAAATGAACTCAATATCCCAGGTAAAAAATCTTTTTTATCATTTATTCTCTTAACTACCTGAGTATGGGCCTTAAAAAAATTGTTCTATCATATTATATCATGTACTTACTAAGTGCCTAATTAATTTGGTTCTTATTTATATAGTGTTTTCATTTTTTGGTTCGGATGTTAATTGATTCCTCTTTTTTTCAGCTTACTTCATAAATATGCGTATGACTTCTTTGAGATCTGACTACCAGAAAATTGTGTCTGAAAAAGTGAAATCGGGGTCATCTGCTGAAGAAGGGAAGCTCCCCTACATGAAAGCAGTGATAAAACGGTTGTGTGGGTTCTTAGATCCATGGTGTAAGAAATTGGAGAGTGACACCAATTATCCACAGAAAAAGGTAATCAGGAAATAGTTCTGTCTCTCATCTTTGTCTAAGTACATAATGTTAATGACCCACATGATAGCATGAATTATGTTTTATTCTCTGTTTAAAAAATCCTCAGACACCTGGCTGAAATTTTTTCTTTTATTAAATTAGACAAGCATTTTTTTATGTATTGCAGGAGGTTGTACGCCCCAAACCCCAGGAGGAACCATCCTAGGAGGCTGATGACAACATCATCGAGGTCCAGGATGATGAGGGAGACAATTCTCATAAGGATGTGGACTACAATCCTGACGGAGAGTCTTGTGATGAGACTCTAGATGATTCCATTGCCACTAGAACCCGATTTTCTTTGCACAGGAAGAACACTTCAGGTGGGTCTGCAAGATCCAACTGAGCTTGTCCTACTCCTGCTAATAAGGGCAAGGGGTCTGGTAAAACTTCTTCTGACAAGAAGGGTGCTGTTCCTTCTACCAGTGGTGAAAATCGTAAGAATATTAACTACAATATTCCTAAGAAAACTGCAGCAAGTGATGCTGTCAAGGCAGAGTACTTGGAGAAGAGAGAGCCACAACACCTTAAAGCTGGAGAAAAGAAACAGAAGACAGTGCCAGAGATACTCCAGTCAAGAGAAAAATTCTATGAGCCGTACGGGGATTCTTTGAACAATCTTGTCACCTTAGTGGGCCAGAGAGTCCAGACTCAGGCTCAACCTCCCCCCCCCTGAAAAGGAGGTATCTCCTGACACACAGTGGTGCAAGATGTTAGCGATGGAGATGGGACGCATGACTCAAAAGGTGAAAGATAAATTTAAAGTCCATGTGTATCTGACAGCCGTGCAGGCTGTAAACGGGGAATGGGATGGAAAGTAATGGTTACCCGTTACTGTACACTACTGAGAGAGATTTTTACATGTTTCTAAGTTACTCATCCCAAAAACTGTTGCAGACGCAGGCCGATCATTATTTATTATCCTACTATCTTGTAGGTCATAAACTTTGTGTTATTCTAGTCTGTTTTCAAATGATTATTATGCCAGGTGAAAGAAAAGATCTGAGGACCTTCATGTACTCTGGGTTATATTTACATGCCAACATGACATATCTCAGGTATTCTCAGTTATATTTACATTCATATAATGATACATCTCAGGTATGTTACTCATGGTATAAAAACTTACCTAATCAAATATTATTTTTTCATGCATGATACATCTCAGGTAAATGGTAAAATCATGCCTTATCAGATACTATATGTTACCTGCATATATGATACTTCTCAGTTATCTGACACATGGTAAAATCATGCCTTAAAAAAAAACAGGCATGCCAAAAAAAATAAAGTTCTCGTTCTTTGAAGTTTTGAATAAAAACAAAAAATTTGAACTAACCTCTCTGTTTTTTCTAAAAAAAAAAATCTTTTTGGTACATTCTGAGGAGTATATACAGAGCAGCAATCCTAGACATGAGAAACATGTTATTTTAAGAGCTGATAGATATCCACCTGTCGTCCAACATGTCGGGTACCTCACTCACTCTCTTAATCGGGGATTACATCTTGGGCTGAAGACCTGCTGCCTCATGCTTGAAGAGGTACCCATAACCATGGCTTTGGGGGTATCGGTCCTGCTGGGCTGTGTGGGTTGTGTTTATATGTATATTAATGTGGTCTAACTTGTGTAGTTATTATCAGCTCGCTCCTCTGATCTCACATATTGGGAAGACTAACTCTAGTGGTATGATGTTGGCCTAGCCCATTCTTTTAACCAACACCAAGACGCCGATACAAGTCACCATTTATTGTTCACTCGTTATTCACAGTTACAGTTGTTTGGTAATCCCACTCAGATTTGTACAGCTTCAACGACATCAGTCTATTCACACAAGCAGTTCATGTTCTAACAATCCAGTGCTTCTAGAGAGGTATAAGTGCCATAGAGATCCTGCCTAATCCGTTCTTACATTGGCTAAGTGTAATACTAGATACTAAACAGCTTCATCCTCGTCTACTCCAGGAGTATGTGTTGCCTCCTCAACTGCTCCCACAATACTAACTCCTCCCCTATCTCTCACTAACCCATTACACCTTCCAGACGCCGTGTATTTGGCTCACACGTATTCTTTCTCTCTACAGAATCTACCTGACCAGATCTCGTCGACTCCGTCTCCGTCTGCAGCATTCCACAGCTTACCATAAACTCTAGCTACCATAAACCCTATACAGGACTCCTATAGCACTCTCTCGTATAGCATACAATAAATACACACATAATACAGCATACAATAAATACCCACATAAGTGTACCCTGTTATACCCGTTCATTATAATTATTGGTTATTGATGACAAAACAGGTGTGGGCGCTCCCCTCTTGTGACGCGAGTCACACCAATTGTCAAGCATAAATTATGCTTGAATACATTTTATGTATTGTTTTGTCACTAATACCTGAGGTAATCATCATTATCATATTATACATTTTAATATTTATTTATGTACATACATATATACCACACTTATATAATACCATGCATTATTACTAATTCTCAATTTGTTTTTCTTTCCTTTGTTATTTATTTTACTCATTCACTCGCCTTTACTAAGCATTTTGTCCCATTCTATGTTTATATATTCTTTTTACTATCCTTACCCGGGCGTCGACACCAGTTACACCCAATCGGGCCAATAAATCTCCTTACATCTGTCAACCCCTTGTTCCAAAACGTTCCCCTCTATCTACCCTTTGCCCCAAGCATCACTCTAAAACACACTCTAACGCGTCTTGGGTTACACCTAGCAACCTCTTACTTAACTCACGCGTGCACAGCTTGTCAACGAATATATACATCAGAAATCTTTCCACTTGCCACATTACGTCGTAGTTAGTGTCTCATTAGTCGGTCGTACATTTAAATTACAAGTTTCTCTTAACTATATTATCTTACTAATAATATACACTGGCACTATTCCCCAGACATTATAGTAATTTATCTGCAGATCATCTCTGTATCGTCTACTTCATCCTTTCGTCTCACGCCAGCTGCACGATATCTTTCTCCCCCCCCTCTCTTGTCCTGACACACTCTATGCCAAGTCTCTACCATGATGGCGTTTTATTCATCACTTTCAGTCTCATTCATTCAGGTCCACGTACACCGATGACGGTCCCGTCCTGGACTCTGGACCTCGCAGAGCCACGTTCACCGACTCTTTATGACCCTTGTTTACTGAATATGAGACAGCCGTAGCCCCATATGATTCTCCAGGTACTTCTGGTAACTGTCTTGATCTTCTTAACTGAGCCATGGCTCTGGCATGTCCCGTGTCAGATAACTGATGTGTATTAATCTCTCTGTTCCTTATTGGTGTCCAGCCCGCCGCTGATATCATAGGTATCTCTAGTGGTACACCTGTCGCCAGGCCCCCACTATACCTAATCAATCTTGTCATCACCGTAAATCCATAATCACCGTTCAGTATCCCTGCCAATTTCTTCGACACCTTCACCGTGGCTGGCAATGGCAATGGCACTGCGTTTTCCGCCGTTGCCATCTCAGTGGAATATAACACTCGACCCCACTGAACTGTAGCTATGTACTTCGGGCACGAGTAGCTTACTGCTACGTCTCTAATAAGAGCCTGTTCTGCTGGTCTTCGAAATACCTGGTCCAAAGGCATTAGACTCTCCCCCAATGGTATTATTTCCGTAATCTCTTTAGTTGCCACCTGTAGATACAGTCCATCCACTGGTTGAAGCCTCTTTAGTTGTCGCACCTTCCTCACCAGCAACACTATTACTATTATCAGTACTATCAATATCAATGATAATATAGCTATTGTTGTTTTGTGTTCCGGATCTTCTTCCACATAATCACCTCCGACATCTTCACCGTATTTTTCATAGTCCCAAGTTTCTAGACTCCTTATTCTCATAGGCATTCTTGCTAATATGTATGCCATTAATAGTCTTTTTAAACAAAAATATTGCACCACCATCAAAGTCACAATAACCACCCCTGCAATCATTATTGGTGAATAATCCCATAATGACTCAGTGGCAAAATGGCCTCCACCACTCATGCCATCCAGATCGGGCAATGCTGATCCATCTTCCATTGCACTCACCAAATTCTTAAGATTGACAGCTGCTGGTGACTGTTGTATTCTAGCTCTGTGTTTCATTTTGGTCTTCACTAACTTTGGCAACACTTCATCCTGCAGTACCTCTACAGTTTCACCATTTAATACGGCCTTTATCCATGTCAATTTCTTAACACTGTTCATTTGTAGCAAATCATTATTTACAAAAGTCACATTAGTTTCCATGTTCACATGACCACATCCTGCCAAGCTGTAAGGCATCCACGCCCCGGCAGTCATGAATGCGCAGTCACACCCAATATTCAATCCCAGCAAATTGTCGTCATCTCCTGTCATAGTTGGTGATGGGTGGTGAATCACTTTTCTAGTGATAACACAGTGCGTGACCTTGCGCCACCCCCTGTCAGTATTCACTCATCATCACCATTCATCACCTGCCTTAGAAATGTTGTAAGTTGAACATGCGTGATTTTTCGCCAGCCCCCGTGAGGGTTCACTCATCATGGCGATTCATCACTGATTTTACAAAAGTTGTGAGTTGAGTCTGTGTGATCTTTCGCCAGCCCCTGTGAGGGTTCACTCATCATGGCAATTCATCACCGATTTTACAAAAGTTGTGAGTTGAATCTGTGTGACCTTTCACCAGCCCCCGTTAGGGTTCACTCATCATGGCGAATCATCACCAATATCACATTAGTCGTTAGTTGAACCTGGGTGATCTTTCGCCAACCCCTGTCAGTTTCAACTCATCATGACGATTCATCACCAGGATGTCAGCATTTACAGACTAGGATAACCCTATAGTTTGATGCTGTCTTTGCTTTATGGATGGGGCATTGAAAATAAATGTTATTATACATGATCCTAGGCTATATATGGATCAGTTCCTTTATATGCTAGTAAATAGCATGGACATATAGAACATAATGAATGCTATAATTATGGTTATGTGTTCATATTTAAGACATAAATGATAGTTTCTTTTGTCTATGGGATTTAACACTGAGTTGACATTGTGCCCAATACACATTGTATGTAGGCATTAATAGGCCTTGGTCTGACAATAATAAGAAAATTTAATGTGCTCTGACCTTTATGGTGCATTACATCTATTGGAAAGAGGTAAGAACAGTTAGTGATAGAGCATTACATTATTGCATTGGGTGATAATAGGGGCACATACCATGTTTGACCCAAATCATAGCATCTCTCACGATGCATGACGCATCCTCACGATGTCACCAGCAGTCTCACTCACCATGACCAGCCATCACCGACAGTGACCACCAGCCTAGTTCACTGTGTTCTGATTGGTCCATTTCAAATTTCCCTCCAAATTTCTGAGAACAAAGAAGCTTACCCAGATTTCACAACAGACAGGCAGAGATCAAGGAGAACAGATGTGAGGTGAGTTGGCTCCTAGTATTCTTAGTGTAATTTGTACAATATACAGTTTACTGTGACACATACAGCAACTGATATTGTCGGTTAGGTCTTGTACACCTTGTTTAATTATATTAATTTCTGATTTAAAGAATAGCAGGTAGCAGTCATATTCACTGGCTGGTTGTTCACATCAATTGGTAAATCTAATGGTGAATTTTTGAGACCTCCTCCACCATTAAATGTCCATGCATGGCTGTGCATGTCATTAATGCTTAACCAGGAGAGGGGAATAGAGGTTTGCATAAAATTTGCCATGCACCCTCTTTGTGTGAATCGTTTATGCTATAATAAAAGCTATACACATATTTCATAAACTTGTGATATAGTACTGTTTTCATGATTAAATATCTTTTATTTCCTTATCTTGAAACAGGGACTTCCACAAGTAAATCAGGGGAGCATCAACAACAGAAGCCAATTGGAGAGGACCACAAATTAATGAACAGCTAAATCAATGATGTTTAAATTGATGAATAAAAGAACCCCCCCCCCCCCCGAAAAAAGAGATTTGTTAGCCATCCTGTGTGACCCTGCGTGATCACGACCATCGTCATCTGTGGTGACCCTGTGTAATCACGACTGTTGTCATCTGTGGTGACCCTGTGTGATTATGACTGTTGTCATCTGTGGTGACCCTGCGTGATCACAACCATTGTCATCCCTGGTGACCCTGCGTGTTCACGATCATCGTCATCCCTGGTGACCTTGTGCTATAGCAACACATGACCAGATCTTTTTTCATAAGTCCACGGTCGTGAGGGCATCACACAAGATGGCGAAAGATCACCACAATTTGCTGGGATATGGCGTAATGATGCATGTTCACCTTAACAGGTGGGCTTGATTGACACATCAATTGACCTTGTATGTCGGGTCCCGACACCAAAGTACGACCCTTTCCCAATGCTATCGCAAATGAAGGAAAACTTGGTTGAACTATATAGCTGATCTCACATGTTTCTGCTATGGCCGTCTTGTCATTTCTCATCAGTGCCGCCATGCAACCTCGTTCAGCTATTTTCCTCATGTGTGGAATATCTGGGCATACTGCTATTGAGTTGCCATGGCAACGCGCCCAATTTACCACTGGATCCGATATATAATATCGCCCATTCTTGGAGATGGCTACTTCTGATGGCAATCCCTCTATTCTCGTCCCGTCAGCTTCTTTATTGGCCAGACGTACTGGCACCGGAAACACCTTTACAGAATACACACAAAATATGTGTTCCTCTGACACCACAGGAATCCGTATCTGCATCTTCACACGACCTTGGTGCTGATATACTCGTACCACACTATTGTCATAGTAATATTCAGGATCAGTAAAAGCGACCCTAAATCGTGGGTATGTAGCCTTCAAATATACTTCAGTGTTGACTATAGCTTCCTTCAAATCTTCTCTAGTGACCAATTTTGATGATAGTTTTCTTCGTGATGCCAATCTTACCTCAGCTGCCATATCCTTTATCTCAACGAGTTCATTTAATGTGTAGAAGCAATTCATCAATTGGTTCGAGTATTGATTGTAAGAGGGCAGCACCTGTCTAAGCTGACCCCACTGTAGTTCAAGGTCAGCAGCCATTCACCTCTTCAGCAGAAGAACAACACTGCCACGGGTATGGGGCCTGCTAGTGTTGTGTGAGTTTTGTTGGTTTTTTTGCTATGGCTGAGGGCATAGGAAGTGTAGAGGACCTTAACAGAGTGTTGGCTCTACATGCTTCATTCTTGGGAAGCCTAGAACCAGATTCTCACCAAGCAAGAACGACCAGACTTTGCAGGTCAGGGTGTGGACTGCGCCATTTTGGTCCTTGGGGCAAGAGGTGTAAGAACATTACATCAGGTAATCTACAGCCGGTGGGTGACCTAGATACTTTTGACAGTGAAGAAGGAAAGGAACAAGAAGCCATGGGTACTACTCAAGAGGATATAGAGAAGGAACTAGATCGTCAGCATCGGCGTAAACAGGAGCTGGCAGAGCAAAAGAAAACAGCGGATTTAGCAGCAGAGCTAGTTCAACTCAAGTTGGAGAACGATGCAGAGGAGCAACGGATTAGGAAAGCCATGGCTGGCGCAGCCGGAGCTTCAGGTAGTACCCCCTCCCCCACTGGTTCACCAGGAACGGAGGACCCGACAGGCATGGCTGGTGGCGGCTTGGCTACACTCATTGCCGGGCTAGGCACAGCTGGCTTAGGCCTAGGAGCATTAGGCGCCTTGGGCAACACCTCTCCACTTTCACAGCTCGGTAAGGGTGTAGATTTGCTTTCTGGCCTTCAGTACTTGTCAACGGCTAGTAAACGCAAACGCTCACGCCATCCACTCTGTCCTGATAATTATATACCAGATGATAAGGACTATGATGACATGTCAGCGGGTGAATTAGCATATGGCATGGCGTGTGTATTAGAATACATCCATCAGTCAAATAATGAAAAATTAGATGTAGGAGCCTACATAAGCCATATGAAGTTTGTGCTATTGAAAGCTATGAGTGGCACCTATACTAACAAAGCAATGGCCAGGTATGAACACAGTGTCTCCCAGAAAGTTATCAACGGTACTTTAAGTGGTTATGTGGAGTCAGACAGCAACAGTTTCAACCAGGAACTGGATGCAGGTGGCACAAAGGCAGTGCAAGAAGCCCTTCAAGCCCTCATGAAAAAGCTAACTCCACAATCTCAGTCTGACAAGAAAGGCAAACAGAAGTATAAGGTGGACGTCCCTAATGATATTTGTGCGAAGTTTAAGTTCACTTACTGCAATTTTCCTAAATGCAGCAAGTCGCACATTTGTGCAGTATGCCGTGGGGACCACAAAATCAAGGCATGCCCACTAAAATCAGCAGCTCCAACCTCCACTTTCGGTTCGGGAGTTCAGTCTACTAGCGGCCAGTCCAACGCTCATGTTTGACGCGGCATTATTGACTCCGTTCCATTAGCACGTGGCGATCAGCACGTGGCTATGTTTACAAACAGTTCTGACACGTGCGCCTCGGATGTCAACATGACGTCATCGGTTACTTGCCGATCAGCGGAATACGGTAACACCACAACCGGCAAAGCACCAGCTGCGGCTGTTTCGCTGGGTGTGGGCACGGTGTTGGCAGAAAGGGCTGAGTACATGGATTTAGGACGGCAACAAGTGCATTTACAAGATGGTGGTTATCGAAGCGAAGTGTTTATCAATGACGCTTCGAATTTTGACAATGTTATTTGTTATGACACTATTGAGCAACTATTGAGTTCAAATAGAGATTATCTGCCTCTATGGAGTTATCAGCGTCACCGCCTTAATAACATAGACGCTCAGTTATCTCCCTGCGGCTGGCGGGAGATGCTTTCAGGCGGCCCCGACGAAGTCTATGGCCCTTCGTGTTGGGACAAGGACTCTTTATTTCTTTTGAACGGCGTGATGTTTGGCTTCAAATTAGTCGACCCAGCAGCCCCTATTCAGGAATATCTCACGGCTAATTATAAATCAGCGGCCATATTAGCCAAAGACGCTATTGACAATATTATTTTGGCTGAATTGTCAACCGGTAAGCTGTCAAAAGTGGACTGCAAGCCAAAATGCGTCCATGCTGTTGGTGCAGTTCCCAAACAGACAGGCGGATTTCGGCCAATAACAGACGCCAGTAGGCCTAGGGGTGCTTCAATAAATAATTATATGGAGTCAACTTTTGAGCACTTTAGTTATAAGTCGATGGACAATGTTTGTGAATTATTAGAGCAAGGCTCTTATATCGCAGTAACTGATGTTTCAGCAGCCTACCGTTCTGTCTTGATAAGACCAGCAGATAGACAATGTCAAGGTTTACAATGGTCGGATGAAAGTGGGGATTATTATATGGTAGACAACTTCCTCAGCTTTGGAAGCAGGGCAGCGCCATATATCTTCACTAGAATAACAGATAGTCTCTGCAGATTTATGAATTTAAGTGGTTACAAATGTATTAATTATTTAGACGATATGTTAATCACTGCTGCAACGTATGGAGATTGTGTGAAAGCCCAGCTCATGTTACACCATTGGTTATGGAAGTTAGGCCTTTATATAGCTTACAATAAAGTGAAGTCTCCAGCTCGTGTGCAAACTTACCTAGGAGTGGAAATAGATTCAATGGAGATGAAATTGAGACTCCCTTCAGAGAAGCTGACCAAGCTACATGTTGAACTGAGCTTCTTTAAAGGTCGCCGTCAGGCGACGAAAAAACAGTTACAACGGCTATGTGGTATCTTGGGACATTGCTCAATGCTGGTACGAGGGGGCAGAATCTCCTCTCATAGGATAATTGCACATTTAAAAAGATTCACTGGTGGTAGGCGCTACATAAGGCTAACTAAGTCTTTCTTCCAAGACTTGGACTGGTGGCAATCTTTCAGTGACTGGTTCAATGGGGAGGCAAGGATCATGAAACCTTCCAATGCTCTTAACACAGCCTGTGTCTACACGGATGCTTCAAACTCAGGCTGGGGAGCGGTCCATAAAACAGACTGGATCGCTGGCACATGGGAACCACGGCCACCAAACATTGTTACCAAGGAGCATCAACATTTTGTACAGGACCCGGCGGAAATGGAAATACCTAATAATATTAATGTTAGGGAGCTCTATCCCATCTTAAAAGCGATACAACGCTGGGGAGAGGCTTGGAGGGACTGTACTGTTGAGTGTCAAACTGATAATACGCAAGTAGTCTGTGCCCTGAATAAAGGGAAAAGTGCAAATGACACTTCAATGTCTATTCTACGTTTGATTTTCTGGGAGTGTGTTCTTGCCAACTGTCATTTAAAGGCCATACATTTGCCAGGTGTAGACAACTCTGTAGCAGATTATTTATCAAGAATGTCTATGGTAATTAAACCCATTCTTCCATTGAACTTATGTTGCAGAGAGGACTTCCTTGATAAGGAGTTTGGATAAGAAAGCGGCAGATATGAAGGCTCGAGCATGGGCCCCATCTACTTGGAAGACTAGATCTTCCCAATGGAAGAAATTTTTTACTTTTTGTATTTTGATATCTTGTATTCCTATTCCTACAACACTTCAGTTGATGTGTAGATATGTTGTATATTTGAGTGAGACCCTCACTTTCAAGACCATAGATAATTATGTGAGTGCAGTCTTAGCACTAAATTTCATGTTTGGTTATGATGCAGCTTGGATACGTAGAGACTTCCAATTTCGTATCACCATGTCGGGTATACGTCGGTTTTTAGGAGATCCAGAACCAGCAAGACCGACACTGGACATTTCACATTTACTTAAAATGTTTACAAGAGTTCTGATAAAAGACAAAAATCACAGGTCAATGTGGTCAGCTGTAGTTTTATCTTTTAGAGCCTTACTAAGGAAGTCAAATTTGGTGGTTACCGGTACTAACGACGCTTTAAACTTACACGTTCTTAAAAGGAGTTCAATCACCTTCACAGACTGGGGAATGTACGTATCGGTATCTAGTACAAAGACAATTCAGTTTGGTCAACGCACACACATTATTCCTATAAATTCCATACCAAACTCTCCTTTATGTGCAGTATCCATGTTGAAGGCACATCTATTTGATTTTCCAACTTCGGATCCTGAGGATCATTTATTCATGTGTGAGAATCAAGGGAAACGCTTTCCTTTATCTTATAACAAACTTTTAATGTTTTTCAAAGACTTACTACGACAGATTGGTGAAGATCAAGATAGAGCTGGTATGCACAGTATGCGCAGGGCTGGTGCAGCTTTTATGTATCAGATAGGTATGTCCTTAGAGGACATACGACAAGCTGGAGACTGGCGTAGTTTGGCAGCCCTGATTTATCTTGCCAAACCTATGATTGCCAGGATCAAATCTGACAAGTTTATGGCTGAGTCTATTGCTTCTTTCAATGTATAAAAAAAAAAAAAAAAAAAAAAAGGTGTGTCTATTTCGATATTTGGGATGCTGGTGGTCACTTTGTTTTATGACAATGCCCAGATCCAATATGTATCGTCTTGTCTAATCCCTTCATATCTATCAATGTGTAGAAGCAATTCATCAATTGGTTCGAGTATTGATTGTAAGAGGGCAGCACCTGTCTAAGCTGACCCCACTGTAGTTCAAGGTCAGCAGCCATTCACCTCTTCAGCAGAAGAACAACACTGCCACCGGTATGGGGCCTGCTAGTGTTGTGTGAAGTTTGTTGGTTTTTTTTTCTTATTAATAAAGGGGCGGTCACTTTGTTTTATGACAATGCCCAGATCCAATATGTATCGTCTTGTCTAATCCCTTCATATCTATCAATAAGTGTATGATATACCCCCATTTGACCCTTGTCAGCAGGCTTTCATGGTTGTATACAATGGATAGTTCATATAATGCCACACTGTGCATAGTTTGAGTTCTTTCCAGCAACTTCCGTCTCTTTAATGATATCTTGGCCATTTCATACAATTGTAACTGTCTATCCGCCAACTCTCCCACTTCCGCCATGACTTCCTCCAAGCCATTGCTAGTACTTGTGGCCAATGTTTTAATAACATCACGCATCTTATAATACGATGTCTTTAGTAATTGAATATCTTTTTCATTTCTGGCTACATCATCAGCTCTCCCAATGCCAAAAATATAGTACGACAACTCTCCTATAATATTTAGACCTGGTATACCTGCTCTCTTAGATCTTTTGGCTTGTTGTTGTTCAGGTATGTTTTCCATCAGCTTTTCCACTTCCTCCTCTCTGGCCTGTATCAATTTTCTAATAATTTGATTCAACCATTCTTCTTTCTGTTTGATGTTGTCACAGGTATCTTCAAATAATAATGTTCTGTTGTGATGTTGAATATCACACATAACCTGCATATTTTTCACACATTGTTCATAAATACTTTCCATTTCCGGTTCTGGTAATCTATCTGGTATCCCTAATACAAACACTTGTGACACATGATTGTGCTCAGCCGTAGAAATGCGTCTACCAGGTTGCAAAATGACACCCAATTCGGCTCTCTCTAAAGTCTCGAAAGTGTGCCTTCCAGCATCTACCACACCCCACAAGGAACATAAGACACATAGTATAGTTAGCCACGCCATTTTTTTCTTATTATGGCTTCTGGTTACAGTTCGAGTTGGGTTACTACGGCTCCTAACTGATCGCTCCTGGAAGTTTTTATTGGTCTTGAACACTTAATAAGCCCTATCGTGTCAGATAGTTCACCAGTTCATGACCTTTTTACCCCTCCTTGTATATATTTTCCCGTCAACCTGAACACATGTGCCTTCCCTTCCTGTCTAGCTGTACGTCTCTTCCATCTGATAACACCAATTTATTGGATTGGAGTCTTTGTTTCAGCGACTCCTCCTAATGTTTTTTTACTATAGTTTCCACCATATTTTGTTTTCTTCTTATTTCAATTTCCCATCCCCTTGGTTAGATACCTAGAATTAAATTCTCAGTCGATGCTTGACTTCCCTCTCGTTCGCACTGCAAAATGGCTAGTTACACCAGCGTCTCCATCAATGGTGCTTTGGTCTATCTTCCGGTGGATCGCCTCCAGCCCGGTTTTACCTACGTGGTTAGCTGTAGAGACTTGTCATCTGTGGACACTAATGTCGTTCCGTGCATGTTAATATGTACTGGACCGCAAGGTGCTGCATTGCCTTCACATACTCTCATCAGAGATCATCTACGCTTGGCTTGTCACATGACGGACATGACACTGCGCGTCATTCACCTGGATGGGTTGCCCGACCCCAATTACCGCCTGCAATCAACTGCTGCTGCTCCTCCTGTTCCTGCGCCTGCTTATCGGCCTGCTTATGTCAATATCACACCTCCGTCTATCAACTTGACCACCCCTTTCGTGCCGTCTTGGAATCCTACACAGATGTCTCCCCTGGGTGCGCGTCCCATCTATAGCGCCATAGTGCCTGCTACCTCTACCTCAAGTGCGGCGCTCACCTTCACCTCCAATGTAGTGACGACTTCCTCTACAGCCCTGCCTCTAGTTGTGGATACCTCCTTCCAGTATCCACTTCCTGCTTCCTTCGCTGTCCCTTCAACTCCTCGTCCACTACCACCTCAACATCACTCTTCATATGTGGATTACAGTGTGCTTTCTCACACCCCTGCTGCTTCCAGTGTTTCGTCCTTCCCCCACTCACTTTTGCTAGCCACCACTACACCACTGACGTCCAGATCAACTCTATCTTCCAATCCCATTTATTCCACCGCGTCTTCACATCACTTCTTCACCAGCACCACTACTTCCAGTTCACTTCCGGCTGCTTCTTCACTATTGATGCCTCAACTTCCCATCCGGACCACTCCCGCTGTAGAAGCCCGCGTCACATCGGCTCCTAGATTTTCACCTTCCAGCCTGCATACACCCGCGCTGGTTCTGACCTCTTCTACTTCCGGTCAGCCTATCTCGTCTTCCTCCACGTCAATCTCGACAGCTTCACTTCCACCACTTCCAGTGATGTCACCTTCCTTCTGGAGTACTCTGGCTTTCTCACCTGAACGTCCACCCTTTTCACCTTTAACCTGTCACTCCAGCACTATGGCCTCTTCCTCACGGCTATCTCACAGCTTATCGACAATCATATCCCTTCTAACGTCTTCATCAGCTACCAGTGCGCGACATCATCCATATCAGCTTCCTGCCAGACCACAAACCTCCCAGTCTTCTAATCCTGGCGGTCCTGTCCTTCCTACCTTGAATTCTCCAGCTTCTACCCTCACGCAGAAGTAAGTATATTTCCCTATTGATTCATACCTTGATTCCTAGAGACGCTCACTTCGTTCTTGTAATAAGATACTATACACATATTTTCTTTTAAAATATATGTATAAGCTGACTCTATAAAGTCGCTGAACTCCTCTGATTTGTGAGTAGCGGCGATCACATTCACAGTCCCAGGTATATAACTGATCTCATTAATACACCCATATGGCTGAATTTTATGTGTCCTAGTACCTTCTTAGAAAAGAATTTCACTCACAATTATTTTTGAATATATCTACAGCTATAGACACTGTATTTCATTTCTCAGAGTCTGGGTTTCTTCAATAATTAAACAATTATAGGCTCTGGTTCTTTAACAGAATGCCTTACTTCTGGACAAATATATCCTTTAAACTTAGGTCTCTTAATTATGGACCTTGTTACTGGAGTCATTCTATGTGTGGCACGACTGTGGTCCTGCTGGTTCCGACTAGTGTTTCCATTCACCCTTAGACAACTTATAAGGTGCCCCATAGTGGTTGCCTCCTGTATGTGATGCACTTCTCTCTCTTGTCTCATATACCTGCTTTATTTACTATCTTCAGTTCTTCTCCCACTTCATCTGCTGATGATGATGATGATGCCTCTACTCCTACTAGTCCTTAAAATCTTCACTTCAGGTATGTGTTTCTAATACATTTTATATTGAATGCATCCTAAATGGATCCGACCCTTTACAATTTTCTACAAACTGTGTTAGATGGTTAAGTCTTATCCATAGAGTAGGGTGTATCTGAGACTTAATATCTCTACCCTCTCTACAGTGGGCGATGATTCCTTTCCTTCAATATATTATAACTGATCTCCATTAATTCATCTCAACCGCTATGAACCTTCCGTTGTCTATGATCCAGGCTTTTCCACTAGAACTCATGTTTATAGCTTATCTAAACTGTTGACTATGTTATACTGTTGTGGTTATGTCCGCGTAGCATGCTAGTTGTTCTATCTTGTTAAACTTTTGAGTGCAGTCTGTATCTATTGCTCGCCGATGTCTGTATAGCTGGGGTTCCACTCCTACACTGCCAACTGTCTTGCTTGTCATTGCATCTTATCTCTTTCTTTACCTGCGCATGTCTGCTCTCTCCCCCCCCCCTTTTTCTGTTACTAGGCTATTAATATATATATGCCAGTCTCAGTGTCCAACGCTTCCCCCCCCCCTTTTCTCACACACGTGTTCATTCTCCCGCTGGCTCTGTTTCCGCGCCGTCATTCTCGCGCTGTCTTTTCTGTCTCTTTCCTCCTGTACCCCATTCTTTCCATGCATCTGGAGCTGCAAATACTGCCATGGTTATTTGCTGTATTTTCCATGCAGTATTTTTACTTTCCTCAGGTAATTTCCTAACCCAAGTTTTTACTTCACCTTTCATCCCCCACAATAATAATGCCACATATTCCATTTCCCCTAGATCATATATTTTCTTAATTAGATCCATGTCGTAGAAATATTCTTCTATCTTTTCTCCTGGTGCTCCTCTAAATGTAGGTGGCGTTATATTAATACCTGCCATTTTGTACATTTCTTCGACCTCCCACAACGTTCCCCTAACGGGTATTGTATTCTGCATTCGCACAGCCCGTCTTTTCTTTCCTATCAACTCGTATCCTTACTAATTATATTTATCAAAGTTTTCAGTTGCATCCTCCTCCTTCAGGGTCGTCTCATTGTCTATAGCCCTGGATGTTAGTACTCCCTGGGTAATATGTTTTCCCTTTTGCTTTAGTTTAAACATTTCCCAAGTTTCATCTCTTAGTCTACACTGCCTGCATCGTTTCCCTCTACTAGTCTTGCGATGCCTCCTACACTTTCTTGAGAAAAAGAATGCATTAGTCACACTCCCTACTCCATATTTAAAGTGATGTTTGTTTGCTTGTTCCCTCAAATACCTTGGCAATCTCGCGATGTCCAATTTTAATTTTGATATTTTCTGCATCACTATGTCCTGTAGCGTCGCCCAATTGTATCTAAATATCTTTGGCAATGAGTATCCAAATCCATATATAGCATCCAGCGCGTCTTCTACCTGTTGTCCTCTATATCTTCCTGCTTTTACTATAGATGGTGCTCTCTTCCCTGTGTCCTCACTGGTGGACATTATATGAGATGTCTTATCCCATGCACCTGTTCCAGGTGTTTGGCCGCTCCTGCCGCTGTTGCTGTCGTTCTACCGCAGATGTGACAGAGTCTTGATGTTATCTGCCGTCTGCTGTAATACTCCTCTATTAATACATCGTCCAACCTTACTGACGTATCCAGCACAAATTCGTCATCTTTACTATAAAATATAGTTGGTTCAGTCTGTGTTGCTGTTTCGCTGGTCTGGACTTCTCTCTTAATTCTACCACCGGTGCTTTGTAGAGTGGCGTCTAACAGCCAGCCCCATTCATTTGGTCCCACCGTGATGTCACGTATGTCGTCCCATATATTCCCCTGTCTATTTACCAAGACCTCGGCTTGAGCTGCTTCCACCACCTGTATTGGCTCTTGCGTTGAGCTTGGTTGGCCTGACGTTGAAGTCGCACCAAATCCTTTTTCTTTTGTTTCTGTTGTTGTTGAACTTGCTGCAGACACTGTGCTCCCTTCATTGTAAGTGCTATGGCAACAGTTGTCTTGAATCATCCACGTATTATAGTATTGTTGATATTGCTGTTCTCCAACACTATCGTACCAGCTATCTGCCATCCGTCCATCAACACTTGCTATTGACTGTGAGGTCTTATCTCGTCCCTCGTTGTGCGCGCACTGCCACATCCTGATGCATCTCCTCCTGCATATACCTGTTGCACTGACCTCCCCCCCCCTCTTTTCCTACCTTGCCCTACTTTTCCCCCTTCTTTGTGTATCGTCCTCGTTTCCGTCTACCTTCATGAGTCAGCTTGACCTGCTCCTCCGGGCGGCCCCTCCCCCATCGGCACCTGCATCACCCCCCCTTCCCCTCATATCACACACATCCATACTACAGGATTATCGCCCATCCTGCAATATCCCGTCTAAGCTCACCCTACTCTCCATCGCTGGACGAGCTGAGCTCCTCTCTGCCCCTCCTGTGATGCCTAGAAATCAGTCCCTTTGGAATGATGTGTTCGCTACTAGATTCCTCACTCAACATGGCCCCCGCAGCCAATTGTTCCTTCCTATCTCTCTGTCTCCTCCTTCTCTCAGCTCTATCCTCTCTTTCTTTTCTTCTCCGTCTTCTCTCTATCTCTTCTCTCTCTCTCTCTTCCTCCAACTGTCTCTTCACCTCAACATTTCTCATTCTACCCTTCTTTTTCTCTTCATTATCCTGTTTCCGGCCATTCTCGACCTTATCAATATCACTATCCTGTAACCCTTTCTTCTTACACCAATTATCGACCACAGCTTCCTGTCTGTGCTTCTTCCGGTTAACTTGCCGCACAAGTCCATTTATCTCATTATCAGATTCCTTTATAGGTGCGCGCGGTCCAGCTCCGGCCACCTCTCTCTTTTTCTCATGTGCACTTTTGTCGTCCTCTGACGTTTTCAATTCGACTTCTCCATCAGCGCCCGCTAGCGCTTTATCCTCCAGACCAGATGAAGGATGTGCTTCCTCAGTCACCCCTTTAGGGTCCTCACGTCTTATGTCCTCTATTTCCACCTCTGATTCCACTTCCGGTTTATCCACTTCCACCGTCCTCTCATCTTTGGCTACCCCTTTGTCATTTTCATCCGCACCTTTGTATGCTCTCTTTAGCTTATTCACATTTACTAAGTGAGGTATTTCTTTGCCCGTCTTCACTGCCCTCAACCTCACCCTGTTATCCCCCACCACTTCTATTATCCTATGTGGCCCTGTGTACCTGCCAGCAAACTTCGATGTATTATTCAACGCGCATTTCGGATCATAGTAATATACCCACTCCCCTTCTACAAAAGATACAGGTCGCGCCCGTCCATCCAGTCTGCGTCTGAGCTGCTCCTCATACCTAGCAGTATGAGCATTGGCCGCCTCCTGCAATAATTGTATGCTATGATTGGTCCTTATAAACCAGTCCCTCTCAGATGGCACTTTAGGCATTGGCCTTTCTTCAGCAAAGGACATGGCCACCGGATCCCTCCCAAATTGCAATGTGTATGGTGAAAACCCCGTCCTCATACTAATGTTGGAGCGTACCGTCCATAATGCAATGGGTAACAGCTCTGGCCAGTGTTCATGGTCCTCGGTCACATAGCATCCTATCGTGTCCTCTAATGATTTATGCAATCTTTCAACCCTGGCATTTCCGGTCGGATTTCTAGAAGACGTAAATCTTTGTTTGGTTGATAGCCTAGCCGTAACCTCACGAAAAACCTGACCCATATATGTGGACCCTCTGTCGCTGCACAGCACTTCCACCTTGCCGTACCTACACACGATCTCCCGTAGAAACACCCCAGCTGCCGTGTGTGCAGTTGTGTCTTTAGTACAAAATGCCTCTGGCCATCCTGTCAGAAGATCTATGAAGGTCATGATATATTTATAACCTTCCTTGGACCTACGTAACGGCCCAACAAAATCTGTCTGTATCACCTGCCATGGATAATCCGGCGTATCCCATGATCTTGCCTTAGCCCTAAAGTGAGGTGCCCTCTTTCTCAACGCGCACCTTTCACATAGCCTCACATACCTAGCTATGTCCACCATCATATTTTTCCAATAGAACCGAGCCTGTACTTTCGTATTCAACGCCACTGTTCCCACATGTCCCCCGCACATGATATCATCATGCATAAGATAGAGCACTCTGTTCACCATAGCCTTAGGTACCACTATTCTTGGATTTAAGTCTGCTATAGGTCCACCCCTTTTCCTAGCTGGTTTTATATACTTGCATAACAATCCATCCTTCATACCCATGAAATCAGCATTATGTAGAATCCCTCGCGCCTTTTCCTCATCCACCGGCAATTCATCTCCCGCCAAATATCTCATCATCCCCCTGCAGAATCCATCCTTCCACTGTTCCTGAATGAAGGTTTCCCTATCCAATTCCTCCCCCTCAAGTTCCATCATGAGTAACTCACAACCCACCTCAGGCTCAAACTCCCCCGACTCCTCGCCAGGTGTATCCTGTCCTACTGCCAATGGCACTCTGGATATAAAATCCGGCAAGTAGTGAGTAGCTCCAGGCTCATACTTGATCTCATAGTCAAAGTCAGTCATAGCTAAACCCCACCTAGTCAACCTTTTAGATGGAGCCTTACTGGCTTGCTGAAGCAAAGGTATTAATGGTTGATGGTCTGTAATTATCGTGATCTTGGCTCCTGTCAGCATATCCTCAAATTTCTTCAATACTCTTATAACAGCTAGCCCTTCTTTCTCTGTTATAGTGTAGTTTCTTTCAGCCTTTGTAAATGTATACCCATAATATGTTACCGGTCTCAGCAATCCGTCCCTCTTCACACAGATGGCCGCCCCACACGCGCCATCCGAAGCATCCGTTAGAACATAAAAGTGACCCCCAATCTCTGGATGTACCAATAACGGTGTGCTTGCTAATGCTGTTTGTATTTTCTTAAATGACACCTCACACTCATCCGTCCATTTAAATGGCACCTTGATCTTTAACAAATTATTCAGAGGCATCGACAAAACAGCATAGTTAGGAATAAAACTCCTGTAATAATTACAAAGCCCCAGAAAGGATCTAGTTGTATGTTCATTATAAGGTCTGCCAAACTCTTGTACCTTTCTGATCACCTTAGACTGTGTCTGCACTCCTTCAGCATTAATAATGTGTCCCAAAAACTTGATTTCCGCTTTACCCCACTCACACTTTTCCGGCTTGACTGTTAAACCTGCTTTGCCCAAAGCCGCCAATACTCTGCCAACATTAGTAATATGGCTGTCCACATCCGGGTCAAAGATAATGATATCGTCTAGGTAGGCTAGACAAGTACGTGGTATTAAGCCTCCTAGCGCTAATGACATAATCTTAGTAAATTGCCATGGGCTCTGCTTCATACCAAACGGCATCCTCGTCCATTGCCAAACCCCCGAGGGTGATTCAAATGCTGAATATTGCCTGCTGTCATGATGTAAGTCGCACTGATGATACCCACTGAGCAAATCCATGGCTGTAAAGATTATAGGTTTTCTGTATGCCATATACAAAAACATGCTTCTGGCTGTGGGCATAGGGTATGTATCATCCGCCGTAATAAGATTCAACATGCGATAGTCTGTGCATAACCTAGCCTTTCCATCCTTCTTCTGCACTACCACCAACGGACTTCTCCAGACACTGTCACTGGGCTCAATAATTCCCTCACCTGTTCATCAATAATGTCCATTTTCTGAGGAGAATACCTGTATGGTCGCGCCATACACGGACCTTTGGATTCATCGACCCTTATTTTCATTGGAGCTAATGAACAATGACCCAACTCCTTCATAGAAAATGCTATAGTGTCCATGTTGACCACCAGCATCTCCCTGAATACCATCTGCTCCTCCAGCGTCATCATAGTGTCACCCAAATCAAGGCCCCTGATCTTCTCAATTTTATCCAGCCTTTCCTGCTCACTTAAGGCAGAAACACCGCTTCCACCACCACTGTCCTGAGGATCCTGCCGGTGTATCGATCCTCCTCGAGCATCTTGACCATTCCCTCGCCGTTCTTCATTACATCGTGCCAAAATCTCACGAGCCTCATCCTTTCTATCCCTGCCAACATTAGCTGTATCAATTACCTCCAGCAAATTAAGTTCTGGTTCATCTATGTCTTCTGCATATGCTATAACCTCAGTTGTATCCACGTACACTTGCCTGTCAGAGGGATTAGCAATTCTCATATACCATTTCTTCCCCACATAGTTCACCGCACCATCCGCAGCTACCACCGCCAAATTAGATGGTCTCAGCAAGACCGTTCTTCTAGTCCTTTCAGCCGCAACATCCCATCCTTTCACCGTCACCAATCTTTCTTCCCATGGGTCCAAAATCGCTGCTACTTCAATTGAAACCGAATCCTCAGTAAAGAGACGTACCTTTCCGTCTATAGCTATAATCTGTGCTCTTGCGTCGATGAGAAAATTACGTCCCAATACAATATCATAAGCTAGCGAATCCACCACATTAAAATCATAATATATACAAGCACCGTCCATAAAACACTGCAGTCGCACCGTCTCATAAACTTGTAATGATGTTTTGTCCCCCAGACGCACCTTCCCCAACTGAGATCGTTGCCTGTCCCAAATTGCTCTCTCACTGATACTACTCACAACTGTCCGCGCTATAAAACAATCAGACACGCCCGTGTCCACTAAACATTTATATGTATTCTCGTCAATGGTACACTGAACCAACCATGGCGCTTTGTCTTTCGATCCCCTATTTCCCGACCCATCCCCTGACATTAAATTTAATTCTGGGGTAGGAATGAGCCGTTGTGCCCGTTTCCCGGCCTGCGAGCATCATTTCTCTGATCTCGTTGGTCTCTGTTCTGCTGAGAGGATGACAACTGACCTGCTCCTCCGGGCGGCCCCTCCCCCATCGGCACCTGCATCACCCCCCTTCCCCTCATATCACACACATCCATACTACAGGATTATCGCCCATCCTGCAATATCCCGTCTAAGCTCACCCTACTCTCCATCGCTGGACGAGCTGAGCTCCTCTCTGCCCCTCCTGTGATGCCTAGAAATCGGTCCCTTTGGAATGATGTGTTCGCTACTAGATTCCTCACTCAACATGGCCCCCGCAGCCAATTGTTCCTTCCTATCTCTCTGTCTCCTCCTTCTCTCAGCTCTATCCTCTCTTTCTTTTCTTCTCCGTCTTCTCTCTATCTCTTGTCCGCGCTATAAAACAATCAGACACGCCCGTGTCCACTAAACATTTATATGTATTCTCATCAATGGTACACTGAACCAACCATGGCGCTTTGTCTTTCGATCCCCTATTTCCCGACCCATCCCCTGAAATTAAATTTAATTCTGGGGTAGGAATGAGCCGTTGTGCCCGTTTCCCGGCCTGCGAGCATCATTTCTCTGATCTCGTTGGTCTCTGTTCTGCTGAGAGGATGACAACTAATCCCTGTACTTCTTCAAAAACGTGCACTCCTCTGTAGAATGTGTGGTAGAGTCATAAATCAAGCAATAAGTCGCTCCTCCTCCTTTCTGACTCCCTCCTGCATCTCCCATCATCCTAGCATATTCCTGTGCTCTCCTCTGACCCTTATCATCCCCTTGTTGACCCTGCCTGCTTCCTCCTGTGTATCTCTGCCCCTGAAACCTGTTATTGAAATATTGAGACGCGTTATACTGATTTCCACCGCGTCCCCCTTGATAATTCCATCCTCGGCCTCCACCGCCTGTACCAAACTGCCTATTCTGACCATATGTTCCCATGCCAGTCCCTCTGCCCGCCTGTGCCTTATACTGCCCTTGTGCATTATCACCCCTTCCAGCATACTGTCCCTGCTGATTCTCCCGTCCATATTCCATCTCTCTGAGCCCTCTTCTATATTCCATAGTGCACATCTCCACCACCACTTTAGTTTGTTCCCTAGCATACTCTTTAGGATCAAACTGATCTTCTCCACATGCTCCATCCCGAGCCTCCTCAGACTCCAGCATATGTAGTTGCGCCACTCCTTTGGAGGTCCTTCCTTTCTCCACATTCTCCCAATAAGACGCCAGTCTGAGAGCCTCTTCAAAAGAATCAGCGTTGTGTTTCATCAGATCCTTATCAATGGGCGGAAGCAAACCCCCCACAAAGACTGACAGCTTGATGACATCAGGAATGTCCAACTCGTCATATTCCTTTATTTTCAATGCGAAGTCCCAAACCGACTGTCCCTTTTCTTGCTTCAGACAGTGCAAATCCCTATGTTTCTGCCACAGTGGTCTTTTGTCCTCAAAAACCCTCTTCACTATAGCCACCACTTTGTCCAAAGTATCCTTTTCCCCTTCTGGAATACCATCCATCCATTTTGATGCCCCCTTCTTCAATCCCAACTTTGCATATTCAAGATGCTGATCTGGAGACCATCCAAATAGCTTTTGCATTCCATTCAAGTCCTTGTCACTTAACTCTCTCCCATTCTCAACAACCACCAAGAAACCAGAGGGCAGCAGTCTTGCACTCTCCCCTTGTGAATCACCACAGGCCTCCGACCCCCGTTCCTGTATCACCTCACCGACGCCCTCGCTCTGCCCTGACGCGGCCACCACTGTAGATGCCCCGTCTACTGGATTATACCCCCTATGTGCGTCCCCCTCATTCTCATGACTATCCTTTGTTCCACTCTCATCCACCTGTCCGTCTTCATTTACTGGCTCAATTAACCCCAATGACGTTGCTATTGCTTCAATTCCACATCACCAATATCCACCACATCCCCCTCAGATGCGCGTCTGACTCGTCCCTGGTCCGCTGGACCCTCAAACTCAAGGCACCTAGGAGTAGCCTTGCTAAAATTAATACTGGAGCTCCTAGTAATGGGCGTCGAAAAGTACTTATAATTCACCAATCTGTCTCCTGTCGTCCACCCCTTGCAGAGATTATCAGGCCGTTCCCCCGCACCGGCACTTACTGTGTGCTCCTGAACCGCCGCCTGTTGCCCATCACTAGAAATATCAGCCCTGGCCTCCGACTCTGCCGCAGATGACTGATGCTCGTTCTCCACTCCCAATACTGAGAATGGTTCAGAGGTATTGTCCACTACCACCGACTCTGCTGGTTCAGAATCAGCCGCCATAGACAATTGTAGGCCAGACGTCCCCCCAGACTTGGGATCCCTTTGAGACGACGCCCGCTCCTCCTCTGACCAAGCCACGGGGAATCCAATCTCTCCAGACACCTCCTCTCCAGGTAATAGCACCACTTGTGACCTGGGTCCTAATTGCACATGCACATGTGTGCGATCCGATCTAATTGATCAGGTCCCGCTTCACTCACTCCGGATCTTCCACCCTGTCCCTCTGCTACACCACTATGTGCCACTGCCGCATTCCCAGGCAATGTGCGCGCTGCAGGTATGATAGTATAGACTTCACACCCTCACTACTGTCAGTGTGTGGCGATGCCGCTGAGTCACATCCAGCGTCTGAGCTGTTAGGTATCGGGTACGGCGAGCCGCTCATCAGTACAATGATAAGCCCAACCACTAATTCTCCACCATCTGGGCTGTGTGGGTTGTGTTTATATGTATATTAATGTGGTCTAACTTGTGTAGTTATAACAGCTCGCTCCTCTGATCTCACATATTGAGAAGACTAACTCTAGTGGTATGATGTTGGCCTAGCCCATTCTTTTAACCAACACCAAGACGCCGATACAAGTCACCATTTATTGTTCACTCGTTATTCACAGTTACAGTTGTTTGGTAATCCCACTCAGATTTGTACAGCTTCAACGACATCAGTCTATTCACACAAGCAGTTCATGTTCTAACAATCCAGTGCTTCTAGAGAGGTATAAGTGCCATAGAGATCCTGCCTAATCTGTTCTTACATTGGCTAAGTGTAATACTAGATACTAAACAGCTTCATCCTTGTCTACTCCAGGAGTATGTGTTGCCTCCTCAACTGCTCCCACAATACTAACTCCTCCCCTATCTCTCACTAACCCATTACACCTTCCAGACGCCGTGTATTTGGCTCACACGTATTCTTTCTCTCTACAGAATCTACCTGACCAGATCTCGTCGACTCCGTCTCCGTCTGCAGCATTCCACAGCTTACCATAAACTCTAGCTACCATAAACCCTATACAGGACTCCTATAGCACTCTCTCGTATAGCATACAATAAATACACACATAATACAGCATACAATAAATACCCACATAAGTGTACCCTGTTATACCCGTTCATTATAATTATTGGTTATTGATGACAAAACACTGCCAGGGGACCCGATTGTGTTGTGAGGAAAACCACGGGCAGAGGTTCTGCCTCATGCTCTTTGCATCCTGTGGCATGTTCCTGGGAACTGCAGCTCTGTCCAGGCCTTTGAGCTGCCCGTCCTCCCTCCACTCTCCAGGGTGAACCTCATGGTCCTTGTCTTCGTAGTCAACAGCCCCATGGGAAATGTAGTCCGATGGCGACCTTGTCCTGAGAAAGTTGTGCAGAGCTAAGGAGGCCATTACAATTTTCTTCACCCCATTGGGCTCCATGTCCTGCTGGCGGAGGAATAGCCTAAATCTGGTTACCCAGATCCCAAAAGAGTTCTCCACACACCTCCTCCTCCTAGACATCCGGTAATTGTAGGCCACTTCCTGGGCCTCCTGATCCTTGACTGCAAAGGGCTTCATGAGATTTGAGGCCAGGCCGAAAGCATTGTCCCCGACAATGTAGTAGGGCAGCAGATCTTTCATACCTTTGATAGCTGAAGGTGGAGGAATCTGAAGTGGGTTGTCAGGGTCTGCCATGTCCCTGTGCATAGGTCGTTCTTTCCATATATGGGAGTCCCCTGCTTTTCCCTCCGATCCTACGTCCACATAGAGAAATGGGTATTGGGCGTCTAGCACCGCCATGAGAACAGCACTGTAGAATTTTTTGTAATTAAAGAAAGTAGCTCCACTTTTCTTTGGCCTCCTGATCTTGATGTGTTTGCCATCCACTGCTCCGATGCAGTGTGGAAGCTGCCAGTCGTTCGTGTACTGCTCAGCAACGGTCAGCCACTCCTCCGTGGTGCTAGGTAACTACAGAACAAGAAATAATTAAAAAGTCACCACTACAAGTCATTGGGGATGAACATGTATAAAATAATGCAGAGAAATTTATTGTCAATGCTACATGTATATATGAAAATATGAATAGAGCACTGTCAGATATTTTTTTTCTTTATGTTGTCTGTAGAAATTGTATGAAAAGCCTTACAAAGGACATGGCTCAGAAATATATATGTGGGCAGATGAGGGGAAAGGGCCCTCCCTGCGGGACTTTTAGTACTATGTTTGGCCACTGGGGGAGCTAGAAAGGCCATAAATGTGAAAAATAAGCCAAAAATTTCTATTATGTACTTTTTTACATAGAAAAAGATGGTGTTCTCAAAAACGTTCTATTTTCTGGCACTTCCTGTCTATTTGGAATGTAAATGGAACGTTTTGAATCCAAAAAGAGGCTAAAAAAGAGGTTCTCAGGTAAATGTGTTACCATGGCAACCAAAATAAATGTTACAAATAGAAAAAATATAATGTCAATTTATAGAATGGTTCATCATGATTCATATGCTTAAAAAAGCATATAGATACCATTTCTAGTTCCAAAACTGTGCCCAAAAGAATGAAAAAGTTTGGTCATTTTTGATTGATTATTTAAATCATTATGCTAATTAGATGCCAAATTCAATGCAAACTATGAATAATACAGCTTATTGCCTATATTGATACAGTTATGTCATTCCATTTTTGTAAAGCAATATCTCCAAGACCAAAAGGGCTATCTGCAAGGGTGATACCTCATTTTAAAGCTGATAACTTCAATTTTAAATGTCACATTTCACTTCGGAGGACCCTTTCCCCTCATATATATAAATAAATATGCTTAGAAAATTAGAATGAAAGTTATATCACACAAAACCAGACACTGGAATTTTATTTTCAACATTTATTATCACTTTGATGAGTATTCGTACATTTGATGACGGTATAGTACATTGTTGTTTTTGGTATTTGATCTTTGTTGCAACATTTCGACTTAATTGATAAGTCTTCTTCAGGCAAGATGGTTTATACAAATTCCTAGGGCCTAAGGTACTAAAAATGATCACATAAATCCGGTTTCCATGGTAACGATGTGGAGTAACAGTTTAGCATAGTAACATATATCTCAGTGGCCATAGGTGCCCAGTATAGTGCTATTTACATAGGCCTTACACATAGTGGCAATCAAGTAAGAATAAATATTAATAAATATTAACAGTTATTAAGTATAAATGTCCCTGGGCGGCGCTTGGGTAGCCATTTATGCCCTTAAAAAATATATAACATGCAAGCATGAATGTTGAGTGATTTTAATATCCCTTGTCTCGCATTCCTTGTGCCATGGACTTGGCCACGTGGTGGTCCAGGGTAAAGACCACTTCGTATAATTGGTGCAGTAGGCGGCGTGTGTTGGTGGTACGTAAGAGGGGGTTGTGTTGATGCGATGGTACTTCTGATTGTGGTTTTTCCTGGTCATGGCGAGGTCTCTCATTGATGTGGTTGACATGGTAACGGTCGTAACTCTTGTTGTTGTAATTACCAATAGGTTTTGGGTCAGACAAACGTTCAAAAACACTCTTGTGTTTTTGGGCCACAACACGTCTTGGGGGTACGGGTTTCTCAGTCTCGGCAGCTTTTGAAGTTTTCTCCATGTCCTTAAGCATCTCCTTTTCTAGTTCTTCCAAGGGATTCTTCATGGTTTTGGTCTTGGGCATTTTTTGAGTTTTGAATTTCACTATAGAAAAATCTTTTATGACCAGCTGGGGCTTGTTTTGAGTTTTGGTGACAAATTTATCAAGAGTTGGTTTTGTAATAACAGGGTGTACTACTTGGTGGAATGTTTTTTGGTGTCTTACCAAGTTACTCCGTGTGCTATTTTTTTTAGAACATGGGAATAAAGGACAATGGTACTTACAAGTGGTTTTGGTAATTTCGCCAGAGGTTTTGGTAATTCCAGAGTGTTCTTCTTTTAAATGTCTTGAGATGGACACATCTGTCTGTTTTATTACCTTGGTACACCACCTACACTGTTCATAGTTAGACATGAATGCCTTCTTGGTGCTCTTTTTCTCTTTTTCAGGTTTTTCAAACATCGTTTTGTCGTTTTTGTGGGAGTTGGATGTTGTTTTGACGTCAATTTGGCAATTTCTGATGTTGGGCGGACGTCAAGTGCGCTTATGTAGCGGCGTGTAACAATTGGACGTTTCCATGGTGATGTGACGTCACAGTACGGGAGACCCGATGGTGACATCACAAATGGCGGGGGAAGCCCGTGTTTCGTTTTGGCGACGATGGAGATTGTTTTTCGTCGATGGAGATGCTCTTGGGAGATTCTGGACATATTTGATATAGCTGGTGAGTATGATTATTGTTCCAAGTGTGTGTGTGTTGTCATAAGATCGTGTTTTGGCTTTTTTTTGTGGCTCTTGGTGATTGTTTGTCATCGTCGTCGTCCTACCACGTGTTGTTTACTGCCACTGAGGTACTGTCAATGATCAGATTTTCCAATTCTGTTTGAAGTGTGGTGAGTCTCGTGTTGTCCCGGCTCTTGTGTATGTTGTTGTTGTTTGTCTCATTGTTGGTGTTGTTTGTAGTCTTTATTCTGGGTCCATTTGTTTTGTTGGTCTTAGAGGGGTTGGATAGTTCCTGCTGTAGATCAGCTAGTGATTTTTCTGCAAAGTCGTACTCGCTATGAGTACATTTGGTTTTGATGTTGGACATCGTTTTGTCATAATGGGTTTGTAATTTTTTTGCTCTTTCTTGGTAATAGTCTTTTAGTAATAGTCTTAGTTTCTTGCCACACTCTACTTGTGTTTCATTCCATCTCAGGAAGAAATCCCAGTCTTGTTCAGGTATTTGTGCTGGTATATTACCTTGTAGGCCTTTTGGTATTATGTTTTGTAATATGCAATTGTTGAGGTACTCTTGTTGTTTGTTAGCTTTATGGAGGTTGGTTTTTAATTTCCTTGCTAAGTTGTAGTACGGTAGGGCATCTCCCGGTATCGTTTTGGTGTTGTCATCCAAGTTGTTAGTGTTACCGTCGATGTTGTCGAATGTATTGTCCATGATAAAAATGTTTTGGTGTTGCGTATTGGTGGGACAATTAATGTTCCTGAAGAGTGAGGATCCTATTATGGATGCTTGTAGTGTTCTTGTTGGTTTAGGACGGTTATTAATTATTACTACAACCCAGTGCTTAAAAAAATGAGAAAAAATAATTTTACCTTCAAACAATCATCTCTCAAGATGGCGGTCAGTGCTACACACGTGTCTCGGATGATAGGAAAAATCGTGGAAGACCCAACTAGATGACCATGGTTGAGAGTTTGGCTGCTCTCCCCTGGGAAAAAATATACCAATTTCAATTGACTAAAAAATGAAACTTTATTTTTTTTTTTAAAGAAGAAGGCTGGGGGAAATTTCATTATTATGTTGGAGCACCTTGCAGGAATGAAATCAAAGAGGGGGAAAAATTACCTAGAGCAAGCCCAGCAAATTGTCGTCATCTGTCGCCATGATTGGTCATCAATGGTGACTCCATTTTGAGTGATAACTCGTTCCGTCATCTTTCGCCACTGTGTGTTAGACTCACGTGCTATAGCAATTGCTATTCCTGGTGATCTTGTGCTATAACGACATTGTGTTCCATCTAGCGACATGTGTGAGCCACTTCACACAGGTTGACGAGGACTCACGACAATTTGCTGGGAGGTAACATAGGGTTATGTCCAACCTCTCATCTGGTTTTATGGACGGGCGAAAGTTGGTGTCTCGCCGATATATGAGGGGGGTCACTTTTTCCAGCAGCTCATGGTATAAGTCTTGCCCCATTCTCAGCGTGTGTTTGAACTCAGCATCCTCTCCCATCTGAAGCAAAGAACAATTTGGTAAACTTCTTGCCATGTATAAGATGGGGGGAGGGAAATCTGACAAAATACGTGAGCTACATGACCAGCTGCCCGACATGATCGTCACCAGGTATTAGAACAGCAGTATCCCCCCCCTGATCCCCCCATGTTAATACTTACAGATATCAGGTCTCGGTGCAGCTTGGTAAAAGTGTTCCGCTGGGTTTTGTCAGTCCTAGCTTTAAAGTATGGCGCAGCATGATACCTGTGCTTCCTTCTTGTACCGTCTAGTATCTCGATTTCCTCCTGTTCTAAAGCCAAAATACCCACTGTCGCCTGCACGAGCAAAACGACCTCCTCGGCCTCCATTTTGAAGAAACTAGGTCATTGCCGATCAGGTGACTGGTGGAACCGCTTGCAGAGATCAGGGACGACTGTCGGATGTCTATCGGATATAGTGTCCGACAGTCTGAGAGCTCGGTGGAAGAGCTGAAGTCGGCCAGGTTTGTGTTAAGCGATAGTGGTATTGTCGGCCTGTGATCGGGCCGACAACAGCATGACGAGCCATTTTGAACCAATCGGGCCTCTGTCACCCCGACAAAAAACAGGTACACTATCGGTTTTGGTGGAATCAACGCTTTAAGGGATTTTTGGGCTTTGGCTACCCAGGCCCACAGTCCCATATGAACTATATCTGTCAATGAAAATTCATAGGTTTGTTTTCTTTTGTTTGTTTGTTGTTGTTGTTGTTTTTTCATGAAATTTTCAGAAAAAATCACAGGCCAGTCAATACGAAAACTCCTCGGACATCGGCTTTTGCCGGCAAAATAGCTGCCAGACAGGCGGAAATTGCAAGACTGCTGGACCATTATTAAGGTTTTTACAGCCTAAATCAAAAGGCATTACGATTTGTTAAGGTTTAAATAGGTAGATGATTGAAATAGTGAGCTAATTCTTGCTTTTCATTAATTCTCTCCTGACAATGATAATCTTGAAGTATCAGGTCCTGCCAAAATTAATCCAGGCCTGTGGAGCAATAAAATCTGCAGGACCATTGCAAATGGCCTATGAGGAGAAAAAACCTTTCGTATAGACTGGGCCCGGGCCTAATTCACAGGCCATTGGCATTCGGACAACATTTTAGTGTCTACCCCTGTAGGCCTATATTTGCGCATTTTGTTCACTTCTGTGAAACCTGGCATATAAGCCATACCCGTGTATATAAGCCTTGTGAAACGGTCCCCATTCCTTGCTAAAGTATACATGTAAAAAACCCTCATATAAGCAGTCTGGATTTTGGTAGATATATTTCATACAATCCTTTATCATGATATAGAGAAAACGAACACAATTAGTGTAGAATGAAAAAAGGGGGAACATTCCAGGGGGGAAACTTCCTGACGCCCCTGAATCCACATTGCTACATTTTGAATATATACATGATCCATAGGTATCCAACCTACCACACCACTCACCTGGCACTTAGTTACAAAGCAGTGGTCACTTGTGGAATCAGTTGCTCTGAACTGCTTACACACCATTTATCTCCGGCATTGTCCTACTCTGTTCTGCCCTACGCTGGAATAACTATATCCGTCAGTCAAAGTTACAAAGTTTGAGCCTCAAAGCATCAAATTCATGGTTAGCTGACTATAGAAGGAATTCGGCTCATTTGATGATTGACTATAGATCAAGACTACATGACTAACTAAAGTGAGTTATCAGTGACTAATGCAATTATAGTTATAACCCACTGGGCACATCAATGTTGATTCAGCGTTGAAACAACGTTTGCAATGTTTGCATATCAACATTGATTTAGGGTTGAAATAGAGTTGAAATTGAAAGTTGAAACAACATACTCAAAATCAACTGTGATTCAACATCTAACCATCAGCGCTGATTCAATGTTTGTGTTTCTATGTTGACTCAACATTGTTTCAACAATGTTGAAACAACGTTGACAGTTGTTTTGTTGACATATCAACGTTGAATCAACATTGTATCAACATTGAAATCAATATTGTTGATTCAACATTGACAAATCAATGTTGAATCAACGTTGAGTTGACAACAATATTTCAACATTGATATGTCAACTGTTGACTGGATGTTGAAATGGTGATGGTTGACAACGTTGAAATACAAATATTGAAAAAGTGTTGAAAACAGGTTGATCAACACCATCAACATAACATCAACTGGTTGTCAATGTTGATGCAACATTGTGTGCCCACTGGGAAGAGATACATTCACTTGACTATAGAAAACTAGTGACTACCACTTCCTAGCCTATCATTAGGAGTATCAGTAAAGTATTTTGATGGGTCACATCGTAGAAATCGAACGATATCTATGGGCTTTCAAATCATGGTCTTGGCCTTTATCAGGTCCTCTAACCACTATATATTCTACCTCACCACCCTAGAATGGAATAGGACTATTTCATCTGCAGGGGAAAGGGACTCAAATCCGCAAATGTATTGAGACATGCGAATATATTCTGGCAAAGCTATGCAAATTCGAGAAGTTTTACTTTGATTCGATATGAACAGTTTCATAGAGAAATGTTGATGGTGCCTATGTGTTTTCACAAAACCAGGGCAATAGAGAATATCTTGGGAACTACTCATCATCAGATTTTAATGTATGATATATCAAAATGAATATATCAATTGGTACTCTCTAGATATCATATTGTTGAGTAGCTACAATTGGAGATTACATCATGGGGAGCTCCGATCTACTTGAATGGAGGCCCAAGATGGTGGCCATTGCAGTTTGAAAAGAACTTTGAGGCTATGATGTTTTTCTTTACAAAATACAAATAAAGAATAATTGAATAGTGATAATAAAGGCTGAAACCAATAGGAAATCAATAATTTAATTATATAAATATTTCTCCTGTGATTTTGAATGGATAGGTCGAGTTAGCAAGCACTTTCCTAACTGCTTCACAGCCTAAAAAATTTGCTTCATCTGGTACCCCAAGGGCACTGTAGGCTGAAGCAGTCACAAATCGAACATTTCTAACCAGCGATCTACCGGGTACTAACCCATTTTTATATATAAGCATTTTCTTAACCTTTTAGGCTCATTATCTCTGGTCTAGGATGGCCGACTTCCGACTGGTGAAAACACATCACAATTATCAGTGCCCTGTTTGTTATCGTTTGACCAACGTAAAGATCTTCAACTATTGTATGATGTTTAAGTAAGCCAAAAAAAAAATCAATCAATCTTCAGTATCCTTCCTTTCGCAATAAAAACGTTGGAAGGACATAATTGGTGGTAGCCACAGGGCATTTTCTCCAAATACTACTGATTATAATGTTTTGGACTTCAATCCACTGTGTAGAGGTGATTAGGAAGAGTCTTTTTTACACTGTCCTGATCGACATGTCAAACGTGGCCTATCTAGTGGCATCTGCCATCAAGCTGTGTGATTGATGGACAGGGGGCGTGGCCTAGACGTGGCATTCCTGAAGCAGCCGTTACCAAGGACCTGGCAGAAAACTAGAGCGACAGACTTGTATGTCTAAGAGATTAGCAGCAGGATCGTGCGCCTCTGTCGGCGCCAGGAGCATCTAGTATCAGGTTATGGGTGTTGACCGGACCTTCTGTGACAGCTGACGACTTGCCTTGAAATACGAACGCTCACTGTAGGGGGCGCTGACTGCTCCTGACCGTCTTTGCTCCTCTCTGCATCGACTTCTTCCCCTTCATGGATATAACTGGGGTATCCTGTTCCAGTCACTTTTACCTCCCTGTGGGAATATTGTGTAAGGGTTTGTGGCCTTACGGATCTGGGGGGTTCGGGTCTTATGATTCGAAAGAAAGAGTAAGACGGTAATTCAAGTGTATGCCAACGGTTAGTTTATTTCTTAGTGTACACTCACGGCTGCCGGATGGTATAGAATAAGCAGCTAAGATGGATGGAGAACTGATCTACATGGTGCGGAGGCCTGGAGGGCCTCTGACGTAGCGACTGAGCCCTGGGCTTTATATAAGGACCCAGGTGTTTGTCGTCAGATGTCCCCACAGACCCGGATCGGTGCTGCCACCTATCCGGAACCTGAGGAACGTCCGACGACTCGACTCACCCGCCACGTCAGACGGTACCCAACTATATGGTTAGATAATACGTACCTCTACACCACTCCCCCAGACATTTAGGAGGGTGTTATAGTTATAGTAATATTACTAGGACAACATATCTATATGTCTTAACCGTTAGTAATAGAGGTACAACCATAGATATAACGTTAACACCAGGTTAGATATCATTTGAATGTCATATACATATATTCGATAGTGTATGTAGTTACAAAATGGCAAAGTTGAATGTTCGAATATGATACGAATTAATTATATGAATAACAGTTATATGTATCAGAACTGTTAATTAGCTTATTATACCATAGGATATCATATCATATGTACGGTATAAATAATAAGATAAGTCTCATAATTCGTATACATGTGATAGTAACAGTTATGTGTAACGGAACTGTTAACATTAAATACATCATGTAATAACATTCATATGCGTTTGTAGTTATTAATACCACATTTGATTATGTAGTCTTAAAAAAGACTGTTATAGTAACTACACTATCTAATGACATATAATATTGTAACATCATTGTATGACATAACCATATGGATCCGTTAAGGATTCTGTGAGTAGTACGAATAGAACCATTTGTATTATACACTTGAAAAAAAATCACGGTGTAGTAATGAATATAATGATATATATGATATCACCGTGTATCGAATAACCTTTATAACACCAGATTAATATATTTATGATACAATATGTCTCGCAGGACAATAATAAGTAAGTTCTGGTGTAGTTTATCGGATCTTATATTATAATAATTGACAGTGACTTGAGATCCGTACCAACATACATATATATATACCCGTATTATAATATATAGTACGATGTGACCAGTGTAGTCTTATATGTACATACAAATAACATTATAGAAAAATAGACATATGATAACATTTACAATTTTAGAAAAGATGATAGCTGCTGCTGGGGTCTTCTGCTGTAGCCCTTCGGATGCTCACTGATAGGTGTGGTCAGCTAACCACGGGATGGACGTGCTAGAGTCTATAGTTATTAAGGTGAACACGGTAGATGAGTTTGGGGCAGCTACCCACAATCCTCTAGAAGTGCTAAAGTTCATAGGTAAATCCGAATGGTGTAGAATGTAGAAGTGAATTGTAGATCCGGTTCTGTCAACTGTATAGAATCGTAATCCGTTTTAAGTTTAGTTGACATAAGTAGAAATAGTCCAATATAGGCTGGTCCGGAAGTAATAGTAGTATATGGTATAAGTCCATTCGGGAGTATAGATGAGTTGTAGAGGTAAATCGTAAAGTCCATCCTAGTAAGTGGTTAGCACGGGTAACAGCAGGAGTCTGGAACTGGCATCCGGATACGTCTGACAGCAGCAAGTCTACTATCGGATTGTCCATAGGTGAAGTTATAAATCCGAATAGACTATTCAGGGTACAATAAGGGTTATACAGCCTGAATTATACAATAAGCTGGTCATAAGAGGAACCCGGAACACATACTATAGGTGTTCATATACTAGTGAAGAAAACATTCGCAGACCTATAAGGTTCCGCAAAGACTATATCTGGTTATTTGGTGGTGGAGAAAAAAATTATGGGAAAATAACCCGTAGCATGCTTAGACGGATTTCTTAGCATGCTTCTTCTTAAGAAGAGTTAGAGCCGACTCGGGAGTGCCGTCCCACTCGTCCAGGTCGACTCCGAATACCCTCATGAACTTAGTGTTCAAGTTGGTATTCCGGGTAATCTCCTCCTTTACACGTTTCTCCAGCACGTGCACGTCCATAGCTGCCTTTTCTTGGGCAGCTGTGGCAGCCTCCTCCTGGGACTTCACATCGTCCCGAATGAGGGTCTCGAGGCGCTGCTTTTCAGCATCCGCGACCTCCTTCATACACAACAGGGTGTCGTTTAGGAGTCCCTGATGAAATTCTGTGGCCTTCTCACGGACACACTTCTCCCAGTGGGTGTAGATGGCCTTCTGGACATCTGCCTCCCCATGGCGAGATTTCTCAAACCAAATTTCCGCATTACCGGCCTTAATGGTAATAGCGTCTTTTGGTTTCGCAGGTGCAGCGACAACCTTGGGAGGAGTCCATGCAGCCTGTGGACCACTTCCGGGTTTGGGGCTTCCGGACACGCCTGCTGATGGTACACAGTAGGCAGGGGGCGCGTTCTGCTTCAATCCCATTTGCAGGTACATGTTCAACTGCTCCTGGGTGAAGCTGACTGGCAGGGCGGCTGGAGCGGATGCGGATCCGGCGGCAGCAGGTGCTGTGGTCCTCTTTGGGACAAGACGACCATCCTTTCCTACCACCAAGGTCTGGCTCTCAGGTCCAGGTCCCTGGGTTAAGGACGGAAAGTTACAAGGATTAACTTTCCCAGGCTTAGATACGGCTCCAGCGTATCCGGCAGGTTCGGGCTTCTTGAACACCGGAGTGCCCTGAGCCTGCTCTGCGGGGTGCCTAGCCAGAGGAGACCTGGAACGGTCCTCTGCTCTGACTTTCGGTTTAGCAGTGGTGCTCTGACCATTACCGTTGCCACCACGGTTCTGATCTCTTCTGCTCCTTTCACGAGCTCTCTTTGCATCCTTTCCGGATTCCTCGCATTTCTGCCAGAGAGACTCGTGCATGTCCAGTTTACCCTTTCCAGGAGTCAGGACTATCTTCGCGCGGAGTTTCGAATCCTTGGTCTTCGGAACCTCGCAGAGGACTTGGTCCCCTGGTCGGATCTTAGACCAAGCATGCTCGCTCAGGCTATCGAACTCCTTCATGAGTTCCTGGTGAAGCTCCATGATACGCTTCCGAGCCATGTCCAAACCTTTGGCGTGGCATTTCTTCTGGTGTCTCGCCAGATCACTACGTCGGCTGTATTGCACCTTCGTAGTACACTTCTTACCCTTCTTGCCATAACTCGGATCACAAATGTAAACCAGGTGATGGTGGAAGTGGGTCTCGACGAGATGTCTTTGGAACCGAGCTGGAGTGCTCCAGGTCTGGACCGAGACATCACTCGCATCCTGGCAGATAGAGAAGGGACAGGACTTCTGGTCGTCACCGTACCACTTCTCTAGAGCCCAACGTAGCTTCCTCCTCTGGGTATAGGTATAGTACCCTTCGGTATGGTTAAGCATAAGCCACATCTTTCGATAGGCCTTGCTCGGATTGGGGTCCTCGTCCGAAAGACGCATCCAATCTTCGTCATCTGACTCATTGTTCTTGTTGATTGAGTCCGGGCAGGCATAGAGGGTAGAGCCGTCCTTCTTTACTCCGTAGGCACAATCGGAGAAGCACGTCGGAATCCGGGTTTTGAATCAGGATTTGGCGTTAGCCCAACGTTCGGCCTCGGTTTGAGTTGATGGAGTGGCCTTCTCATCATACTCAACCGAGGACTCGTGCACCGACTCCTCGTCAGACGACTCAACCTCCATGGCGGTACTACCAGTGGTTGAGGTGCTGGGTTTCGGCTCGGCTCTAGCAGAATCTGGGAGATTCTTGAGCTTCCGAGCAGCGGATCGTCGGTTCTTACTGACCTTCCAGTCTTCCTCCGGTTCCTGGGTTCCGGATGTGCTGGAGGTCGTGGCTTCTACTGGGGTAGTAGTACTGCCGGTAGCTTGTGTAGCACTGGCTGAGCTCCTGGTGGCAAGCTTCAGGTCGGGGATAGGAGGTGCGGGTGCTTCCGCAGCTCTCTTAGCCTCTTCCTGGGCCTCCTGTTCGGCAGTCATACGGCGGACAATAACCATCCGAAGGGCTGCAGCTCGGTCCAATCCGATTAGTGAATTGTTCTGGACATCCACCAATTCCTGCTCAGTTATGTAGAAACCGTCATCCCACTGCTCGAAGTTAGCAGCGGCCTCCCTGAATTCCTTAGTGGTCCGGCACTGCGGCCGGGTAGCACTAGGGCGTGGGTAGGTCTGTCCATCGGTATCCCAGACACAGCCTACCCAGTTGATGTTCGTAGCCTTGACGTTCCACAGGGATTTGTCAGGCTTCGGATACGCTCCGAGCTCGAAGGCTCGGTTAGCTGCATACACGGTTTCACGGAAACCAGCGTCTACCATAAGTCCCCGTTGGAACCACGGCCAGTCTCGAAGCCACTCGGGAGGCGTCCTGGTCAGCTGTTCGGGAGCCATGACGCCCTCGATAGCTATCCTGACTTTCGGGTCCATCCTGACTGCTGTCCCGTCCGCGTAGGTCACTTGTGCCTGCAGTTCCGGGTGGACATACAGGTAGCGACCATCGTAGCTAGCTGGAAAAGGTTCCGCCACTGCTGGCTTCCACTCATCCTTCTGTCCGTCAACTTGGGTAGTTTCGGACTCGGTTGCTGCGGGTTCAGCACTCGCAGCCCCTCCGGATCCCTCGGCCGGGAGTGGAGATAAAGGTTTCTCTGGCTCATTTAGTGAGAATGAAGCCAGCTTCTCCTTGAACCAGCGATCCGTGGGTTCCTCCACGTCCATCATCTCGCTCTCTTCCTGTGTAACAGGTGACAAAGCTTCCGGAAAAGCTTCTGCGGACGGAGTCAACTTATCCGGGTCACCGGATAGCTTGGCTGCAGCTACGGATTCCTCAGCCATGACCGGGGAATCACCTACGGGAGTAAAATACTCCTTTTTCCGGCTTTTACGGTGCCGGGGCCGACACAGACGGAGTCTGCCTACCAGGAGACAGACTCTGGAGGAGCGAGGAGGGCTTTGCTAACCGGTAAAATCCAAGAAGGGAGCGCGCTCGACCGTCTTGAACGTTACCGAAAAACAAATATGGCGACAGGCCAGCTTTCGTGACGTCATTTCCCCGCATCCCGCGAGGTCACGAGAGGTCAGCCGAGACTGGACACGGTGACGTCATGCGGAAACGCACGTGCTACAAGCGGAACATAAACAAACTGAATGTTTTTAGGTAATTATCGCTCATGCCGATGACTCGTCTGGGGATTTAAGTGGAGATTATGGAAAGCTTAAGCAAATCCACCGGATTATCCGTCCACTACCCATTGGTACATCATGCGACGGCGACGAATAAGCCTTTCGGGTCAGTTGTTATCCGTTCCTCTAAATGTAAACATTACACTCATTGTGTATACAGGTTAGGTCACTGCAGTCCTCTGGGCAATTCGAGGGCTGCGACGAACGTATCTCCCCTTATCGGATAGTTCTCTATCGGACCTGACAGTCTGAAGAGCTTTTTCTAGGTGTTTCTTAGTCTTAGAGACACTTTTCCTCTTCTTCTTGTCTTCACCTGCCGAGACTTTTTTAACTCCCCCACGCTTAATCGGTGTTGGCGCGGGTGTCACTGATTCGGGACACTTTTTAGGCCTACCACGGCCTCGCTTCACTGTAGTGTTCTTTACCTGGTCTATTATGCGAATCTGGTTCAGGATCTTTCCGGAACCTTCACCATACATTTCCGTGGAGGTCTCCCTCCCAGACCATTTCCTCAGTCTGGCCACATTTGACTTATACAGTCGACCAAGGTCAGATTTAATTATTACGGTACAGTCACTGATAACTTGGGTTACCGTGAAGGGACCATCCCAATTAGACGCTAATTTTATGTGCCTAAGTGGTTCATGTAGCCTGAGAACTCTATCTCCGGATTGGAATTTCCGATGCTTTAGATCGGTATCATATCCAACTTTCTGCCATTTGGCACTTTTCTCCAAATCGATCCGGACAGACTCATATGCTTTTTTAAATCTGTCTCTTAAACATTCCACAAAAACTACATGACAAGGTAGTTCCGGGTCCATCCCTACGACTCCAAATACTAAGTCGGCAGGCATTATTAGATCTTCTCTGAATACCAAAAGGTTCGGAGTACAATTTGTACTTGAATGTACCGTACTGTTATAAGCATGTGTCACAAAATGACATTGCTCATCCCAGTCATCCATATGTTCATTGACAAGCGACTTTAGAACTTGGATAAGGGTTCTGTTGAACCTTTCTACCAATCCGTCGCTTTGTGGCCTATACGGATTGGTTCTAGTCTTGCAAATAGCTAAGTATTCGCACATACCCTGCCAGAGATTTGATTCGAATTCTCTGCCTTGGTCACTGTGTAACATTAATGGTACACCGAAACTTAGTACCCAACCTTTTACGAAGGCTTCGGCACAAGTAACTGCCTTGTGGTCCGGTAGTGGAAATACTTTAGTGTATTTTGTGTAATAATCACACACTACCATCATACAGGTGTTATCATTAGCGGTTGTGTTCAATCCACTAATGATGTCTACCCCGATTCTTGCGAATCTAACTCCGTTAGTTTGCCCATCCCGGGTCCGGGTTTGTTTTTACAACAATCCGGACAGGTGATTACCCATCTTTGCAAGTCTCTGGTCATGCCAGGCCAGTAGTTTCTTTTGGAAAGTCGTGCCAACGAACGTTTCCTTCCAAAATGACCACTGGTCCGATGTCCATGACAGAAGTACATAATGTCATGTCTCATGGCATGTGGTATTACCACTTGCATGATTTTCTCACCATTTTTACATGGCTTCTAACGGTATAACACACCTTTCCGGACTTCAAGCTCGGTCCATTGAGCAAGAAACCTTCTCATTTCTCGGTTTTCCAGAGAGACCTCAGGTCTAACTGGACGTATACCCTTTGGTACTAATTGCAATAGCTGCGCAGTTATCGAGTCAGCTTCCTGGAAACGTCGTATGTGATCCATAGACCAATCCAGTACACTGGCAACTAGGGGTTCAAATGGTCTTCGAATACCTGCTAGCACTGCCCTATGAGCTCCACAATCAGTACAATCCGGATTATCACATTTCCGGATTGGTATTCGAGACAAGGCATCAGCATTCAAATGCTTCACTCCAGGTCTATGCTGAATCTGGTGATGTTCAAGCCCATATTCTGATAGATGGGCTAACCATCGGCCTAACATTCCTTCAGCATCTCGGAAGTTCAGTAGCCATCTCAAAGAGGAATGATCTGTACGCAATGTAAAGTTCGTTCCCCATAGGAAATGTTTGAACTTCTTGGTATATACAACTACTGCTAACAGCTCTCTTTTGGTTGTGCAGTAATTGCGCTGAGTCTTACTCAGTGTATTGCTGGCAAAGGCAATTGGTACTTCTCTCCCATTTTGGACTTGCAAGAGAGCTGCACCAATGCTATCATTACTAGCGTCCGTATCCAGTATGAAATGATCCGTTTCATTCGGATATTGTAATACTGGAGTACTCGTGAACAGTTCCTTTAGCTTTTGAAAAGCAGATTCCTGTTCATGCCCCCAAGGAAATTTTTCCTTGGTACTTCCTGGAGTCCAGTTAGCTATTGCTTGCAATGGATAACTGATTCTAGAATAATTCGGAATAAATTCCCTATAATAGGAACAGAATCCTAAAAAGGACCTCACTTCTTTGGGTGTTTTAGGTCTATTCCAATTCGTAACTGATTCGATTTTCTCCGGATCAGCTTTTATTCCTTCATCACTAATGATGCGGCCCAAATAATTTATGGACTTTCTAAACATATGACATTTCTTAGGTTTCAATTTGAGACCATTAGAAATAATACGTTCCAATACCATTTTTAGGTTATTAGAACACTCTTCGAATGTTTTTCCGAAGACTATGACATCGTCAAGATATACAAGACATCTTTTCCACAATAAGTCACTTAGAATTGTTTCCATCATTGCTTCAAATGTTGCTGGTGCATTGCACAAACCAAACGGCATTACATTATATTGGAATAGTCCAATATGACTCGAAAATGCAGTTTTTTCCATATCTGAAGGGTTCATTCCCACTTGCCAATAACCTGATTGCAAGTCTAGGGTACAAAACCAACTGTTTCCTCCTAAGGAGTCAATGGTTTCGTCTATTCTCGGTAGTGGATACGAATTCTTTTTCGTTATTCCATTCAACTTCCTGTAGTCTATGCAAAAACGGATAGTGCCGTCTTTCTTTGTTACCATACACACAGGACTACTCCATGGACTATTGGAAGGGACTATTACATCCTGTTCCAACATCTTGTTTAAGAGTAAGACGGTAATTCAAGTGTATGCCAACGGTTAGTTTATTTCTTCTTCAGCTACTCTCTTTTTCGCTAAAGGTAACCGCCTATACGGTATCTTAAAGGGTTCTGCATCTCCAGTATCTATTTTATGTACTACCTTATTTGTCGTACCTAGTTTTTCACCAGGTTTGGCAAAGGCAGTCCTATACTGACAGAGCAATTCATAGAACACTTTCCGGTATTCCGGATCTTCTAATGAAGTTTCTTCATACAACTTGAGTAAGTCTTCCGAAATTTCATCATCTCCTGTACCCTTTTGTAAGTTCCTCTTACTATCCGTTACAGTTTCCGAAAGGGTCACATTTCCGAAAACTTGTCCCTTTTTCAAGTAGATAGTACTGTTTCCGGTATTGGAGACAGGTACTACCGACCATGATGCATTTGCTACAATAGTGTCTGCGGATACTAATCCGATACTTGACAGAGTAGCTACATCCGGTTTTATTACTGCAGGCTTATTGCGCATTGCAGGATCACTTCTTACAAGCACATCACAGGCTACTCCCGGAGGGATTCGCACAGTGTGTGCTACACTAGCCATACTGCTCACTTGTCTCAGTACACACCTAACCTTTACGGGATATGGGTATTTCACACTCAACACTCCTGATTGAGGTTCCAACACAGCACCATACAGGGATGCGAAATCCAACCCAAGTATCCCCTCATCTGCTATATCCGCAACGGTGGCGCTCATGACATAGTCATGTATACCATCCAACTGTAGTTTCACACAAGTTCTACCATACGTCTGCAAGGTACTGCCATCGGCCGTCTGAGCACTTCCTCCCAATTTGAGAGTATCATGTTCATCCGGTATAAGATCATAGAATCCCCTGGAGATACAAGAGTGGCTAGCTCCCGTATCTACAAGGAATTCGGCAGATCTTCCGTTAACAGTGAGGCAAACATACCACCGCCTTCCGTTTAGAACAGAGGGCATGTCCGTGAGGATCGGAACGTCATTTTTCACACCAGGAGTCGATCCACATCCTTTCAGGAATTCCAGACAAGGATGACCCGGGGGCAGGTGGGCACCACAGACCTTGGCTAACTCGTAGCCGCCTGCCTCGTTACTGATATTGGGTTTCCCCTGTGCTCCTGTGGCACCTGCTATATCAGCTTCCCTAGCCTTCCGGGTGTCTACAACCACCTCGGTGCTAGGCGAGTTTGTTACTACATGCGAACTATCATCACGGATGGTGATATCATGGCAAGATTTGTCACTGGGATCCCCTTCTTTGCCCCTCGGGAGACCCCTTCCTAGTTTTCCTCTGTACTTATTCCAGAGACACCTTCCTGTTTACGCGGGACAGGTTTCTCAGCCATACATTCCGGAGCATAATGCCCCAGTTTCTGGCATCTGAAACATCTCCTCTGAGATTTATCAACTCTCGGCCTCTTTAGAGCTTCTGTTAGTCCGGCTATTAAGGGTTCCATCACATTAGTCGGAGTAGAAGTGGCCGCCACAGTTGGCTTCGCCGCAGAGACTACATTGCTAGATTGGTTTGATCCGGAAGCTGTGTTACCAGCGGCAGATCCTCCCTTTCCTCTCGAATGTACTTTCCTATACCGTTTTTGTCGGTAATACTTTCCAGCTACTTGAACTGAACCAATATATTCTCCGTTTTCATCGGAGACATATTCATCCTCCTCATCAGCATCATGCGAATCAACCGCGGCTAATTGGGAAGTATCATATATCGGAGCAGGTGTACCTCCATACTGAAAAGGTGCTGCTCTTACCGGATTAGGTCCTAGACCTACCAATAGTTTCTTCATGTCATGTCCATCGATTGCTATGAACAGGTCACTGAAGGAAGTGTCATCTTTCCAAGAATCCCAAACAACTTCCGGTACCGCATAGGTTAAGTCGCCATCTATAGCGCTATAATCTAATATTGGTAGTCCGGGTCTGGGTAATCTATAACCTTTTTGGCATTGGCGCCGGATGTTCTGGGTTGGTACTACCACCAACTTCGAATATCGAATTAGTTAGCTCGTCGACAAGTGATTGTTGGCTCATTAACTTATCCTGTCTCTGTATGGACTGTTCACGTCGTACAGAGTCTGGTAGATTCTCCTCACTATCATTATAGTGGGGTTCGGGATCTCTCCAAGATGTAGGTTCCGCATCTTGGGAGTTCGAATGGTTTTGGAGCATTAATGATCCATTGCCATTCTCCTGGGCAATCAGTTGCCCTACTGGGTTAGCTTCCCTAAGGTTATCTAACCCATGTACCAGCCGTTCGGACGTTATGACGTCCGGGCTATACACCAGAATTAACTGGTCACGGCACCAGTGTAAGGGTTTGTGGCCTTACGGATCTGGGGGGTTCGGGTCTTACGATTCGAAAGAAAGAGTAAGACGGTAATTCAAGTGTATGCCAACTGTTGGTTTATTTCTTAGTGTACACTCACGGCTGCCGGATGGTATAGAATAAGCAGCTAAGATGGATGGAGTACTGATCTACATGGTGCGGAGGCCTGGAGGGCCTCTGACGTAGCGACTGAGCCCTGGGCTTTATATAAGGACCCAGGTGTTCGTCGTCAGATGTCCCCACAGACCCGGATCGGTGCTGCCACCTATCCGGAACCTGAGGAACGTCCGACGACTCGACTCACCCGCCACGTCAGACGGTACCCAACTATATGGTTAGATAATACGTACCTCTACAATTGCTTTTGAAGTAGGCCTGCAGCATTGATTCCAATCGCATGCAAAGTCATATGTTGGAATTTTAAGAAACATGATTTGACATCTAAGTTATCAACATGGTTGGGAAAACTTTATAATTATGGGGTTTAGGCCGGAATTTAGGTTTGATAGCTGTATGTAGGGCCAGAATGGGTCGTGCGAATTGGGAAAATCGTCCTGAGACTAAAGCCTCGTCTTTTTGCCATTGGACAAAGAGAGAAACCCCAAGTATATCAGAAGTCTCTTTTGATACCGACTCCTATGATCTAGTTTGTACTGCTGCAGCATGGCTGAGCCAGGAGCTGTCTTTAAGGTTGTACCCATCACCTAAGAAAAACAAAATATGCTATATACCAAATGAAAGCTTAGAATCTCAGGATTATGAATATGCCAGGCGAAAAAAAAATCCAAAAACTGTATTTTTCAGAATATGAGTTTGAAGAAAAAAGTAATTAAATTATTTTTAATTCAAATTAATTCATCAAATCCTAGTACTAATGACATTTTCATTGAACAATGCAACTATCTATGAATGAACCAGTGTAGAAACATGTCTTGAACGTGGGGATTATATTTTGAGATTAATTAGGTCAGTAGGTCAAAGGTCAGATCCCGAAAATAGGTCACCTTCTGTTAAACTATATGTATACTATAGACCTAGTGACAGTGCTACACTGAGCTCTATTAGGGGTGCAAACCTGTATTTGTAATTCTTATTCATGCAGCAGTGAAAACCGATATCAAAGAACAAAGCCAGATTTAAAACATAAGTATGTAAATGAATGTTGCTCAAAACTCAAAAAGATAGGATGTCAGCAATACGTCGAGTGAATATTTTGTTGACATTGGTCGATACAGATTATGTCACTGTTCTAAATATAGCAAGTCTTACTGACCCCTCTGACAAACATCAATACCCTGCAAGGCACCAGCGTATGGGGGCTGCCCCCCCCCCAATCATAATGGAGATAGGGCTTGAGTATGTCTGCCCCCTCCCCCAACAAAAAAGAATTGCCAAGAAGTCATAATAAATTGGATAAGGAGCTAAAACCATCATCTCAAATCACATTAATATGGTAATGGAATAGGGAAAATGGGGACCTGACCCTCAAATCAGATCTAAAGTTCACAACAAAATATCTTTCTATGCAAATTCTACATAGGTAAGTATCCTAGGGATCAGAACCCCGATTGCTAGGGACCTGTCAAAGGGTTAAATTATATAGGCAATGTACTAGAAAAAGTTACCTTTGTGCTGTTGACCTGGTTTCGCGAATTCGATGCAATTGAGGGGCAGGGTGGTCTCCGAGAAATTTTGGAGTAGGGTGATTTCTTTTTTTATGGGTATACTATGGGTGTAGGTGGTTACTATTGTGGAGGTAATTTTCTTATATATGTAAACTGTTGCTATGGTTACCAATGCAATTTGGGACCATGTCAACAATTGCTTGGTTGACGTACCTAGTTGCAGCACAGGTACAATTCTGTTATCTAACTATCTACTGTATGTTCATTTTGTGCACCCACATACTACCCTGCCCCTCAAATGCATCGAATTCACGAAACCAGATGTGTTTTCTTTTCTAGTATTAGGATAAAAAAATAGTTCATCAAGTGTGTGATGCAAATTTGTAATATCTAGAAATGCATTTCCCTGTGGAGATGTTTCGATCTTTACTGATAAGGGTTTTAACACCTTTTTCTAGTACATTTATTATTTAAAATGACCCTTCATGAGGATTCTTAACAGGGAATGGGTCAAGAGTGACCTCTTGAACCCCACCCTGCTGAGCACCTCCCAGTATGATTCCATTTCTGTTGTTTGTGTTAATTAGTGTCAGGGGCATATAGGATGCAGTGGAGTGTGACCATGGGTTGAGCTGGTGGAAGGAGCAGCTATGTAAACATACACTACATGGGATTGGCAGAGGGAGTGATACTTGAGGGAACAGCCGCATTTCAAAATTCTGTCAGTTGAGTAAAATAAGACTCACTTTGATCCCATTATTTTACTTATGATTTTGGGGGCTTATGAAAGTTGCCAAAAAAACAAGGCCTTACTTAGCTGCCAACACACACACCTCAAGCCACAAGAAACCCCATAAGAGCACTCAAAATTTAAAAAATGAAATCAGTTTCTCATCACCAACCACTGAAAATGTGTATTTATTACTTTTTATTTTGGACCAAGTAGGTGGTGATTGTAGAGACTGCATAATTAGTGATCAGGCCAAAAATAATTATCAGGTCCTAACAGTCTAAAATACAGTTGAGGAATGCAAGGTATCTCTATCAAAATGTCTTGATGAGACCATAAGTTTAATTCGATACCAGATAATTATGCCTATAAATGATGATTTCTGTTATGTCTGTTATGGGGAAAATGTAGAAAGAAAAAAGGAAAAGTCTCAAATCATGACTTTCGTAATGCATGTGGTAGTGAGAAACCAATGTATTCCGAGGCTTAATTAATAAATTCCCCTTATGCAAAAGTTAAATCTGCATAAAACACTTGAGGTCTACCATAAATATTTGTGTGTGAGGGACTGAGGGAGAGGGGTGGGGTGGGGTGTGATGTCACCCAAGTAGAAGAGTGCGTGATAATTATAGCCCATTTCCAATTAGCCCACTGTTATATATTGAAGCCTCCATCTACATACATTAATCATCATCACATATATTTCACCACTACATACTTAAACCTTGTTGTACCACTTACTATACAGACGCCTAGCGACACCAGGGGGCGTGCCATACACTCACTGTATATACACGCTTCTTCATACCCACAGGGAGACCAGCATATGCCGCCTTACCATCAATATATGCTGGAATGAATACAGCCAGGTTATGTGCTAGCCGCTCACCAAATTGCCAATGGTGAATCAGAATTCATTTTGACTAATGAAATCAAATGAAAATTTGCTAAATTGACGAATTCTAGTGTGGGTTAATGATCCTGAACAATACTGATACCTTGGTGCAATATACACTGCAAAAATGCTGTTTAGATTTTAAGCATGTTTAGGTCTAAACATGTTTAAAACCTAAACATATACGTCAGTTAGGTGTAGAGTCGACTACACATTTAGGAAAAGAACACTTTTATTCTAAATACATAAACATTTTTTTCTAAACATGTTCAGACATTTAGAGTTTAAACAGATGAATATTAGGTGTTTAGATTTAAACATCAATATGTTTAGATACTTGGATGTCAAATCCACACCAGGTAGCAGCACTACCTCTGAATGGACTATCTGCACACAGTTATAATTAATTGTTGTGACAAATATCCCCAAACTCCTTGTTTATCATAATGTCATTTTATTAAATGTTATGAAAATAGACACAACAATTAAAAATTAGCTAAATTCAACTTACACCACCATCATTACCATAAAATAATCAGTGAGTTCCATGACTTACACCTATGTCATGTTATTTTGTAAAGTATAAAGCAATGTCCTTCCTGCCAACCTGTTGTACTTTCTCAAGTCTCCTATTCTAATGCAGTGTGTACATATATGTGTATATAGCTGTGGCTGACATCTTTGGAGACTTTGCAAATACAAATACCTGCTGATGTCCTCCAATAAATGAGAAAACAAACAAAAGATATTCCTTTACTTTTTTTAATGTATATATGTCTGCAAACCCTTACATCCCACCAAATCACTTAGACATCTAAACACAAAAATTCATAAACATCTAAACACAAAATTTCATCAATATCTAAACACAAATTTTGAACCTAAACACCTAGATTTATAAACACTTGAGCTAAGCACATTGTTTGGCTAAACATGTTTAGGAAATTAATGTGATTACAAAAACGTTGCAAGAATATATTTAGAATTGTGTTTAGGATCTAAACACCATTTTTGCAGTGTAGGCATGCAATATACTATTGGAAAGCTAATTCCCTGTGAATTTCAACATATGAATTTAAGAATACTTTCAGATCCCTTGTCTGTCTTTTGGAGATGGTTTGCATCTCTCTGGATGGAATTCTGCTCACAAATCGCCCATATGGGTACATGTTGCAAATCGGGGATCACCACTCTCATATTAAAGTCATTCAACTCTGCATCTAGTATGGTTGATAAATCCAAAGTATCTCAGTGAAAATATTTTTGGCTAATTGAGATCAGGTTTGGCTACTCAGAATTCGCCAATTTGGCTAATAGGAAACAAGCACTAGCACTAACCCAGACACATTTACTGCTAACTGATTAAATTTTGATTTTTTTTTGTGAGTAGCTTACTGAGATGTTGCCTTTATTGTTGATACACATTACATTGTTTAGCAAAAAGCATAAAGTATTAGCAAATTAGAGGCAAAATGGGTTGTGTTGAATTTGGGACAGAATTCAGAGTGAAAATCAATTTTTCTGTTATAAACTAATTCTAAGGTAAAACTTGAAAAAGTACAACAGAGAATATTTGTTTCAAGAATTAGCATGGTTTATACACATTAGAATAATTAGATTGCTCAAAATCATCTTTGAAATGGTTATTTTGGCGGTGATGCCAAATTACACACCATCCCCAAATCACAGGCTGGTGTGATGCGTGATTTGGTGCCATACTGGTTTTCCACACCGATAAGTTATTTCAGCTTTGCTGGAACCTGATCATAGACCATCAAGATATGAGACCACAATTGATTAACATAAGGTGACCAATATTTGTAACATGAAAATTGACATACTGACCTTATTAGATTCAAATATATATATTCCCTGGAAGAAGTTCATTGGTCAATGCTCCATGACTAAATGCTCATAGTTACAATGCTGAAATAGAATTACCCCTACCTTCGGTGTGGCTATGTGTGTAAACAATTGATTACTGTATATCACCTAATAATCCCCCCCCCCTTGCAGCCTTTTTTCACACTAGAGAAAGGCTGAATTTTCACAATTTTGGAGATAGAGTAACTCTTTAGTGTTGAACCTCCATGAAACTATAACGGTAACAGATGAACAGGGATCAAGTATGGGATATGTATACAGCACAGGTCTGTAAATGAAAATCTGACCTGCAGACCTGTCCCAAAACAATAGGTGCTGTGTCTTAAATAGATGCCCCGGCACCTAAATAAGACATTACGAGAGGAGTGCTTGAGGCGTATTGACTGCTGCAGGACCGAATGTGGCACAGAAATAGAAATTTTTGAGGTTAGCCTACAGGACTAATTGTGACGTGTAGACATTGGTGTCTTCCCAGCATCCTGCATGGTTAATATTAGAACAGAGGCAGGGTGTGCAAGAGGCAGTCTGCCCGGAAAGCGCTTTTTGTATATAGGGTTGATTCAGACAAAGTGAGACACTTTTAAAACACCTAGCCAGACTTTCAGTACCATTCAAGGAATGTAGGATTATCTTTTTTGAAAATTAAATTCATCAAATTTGTTCAAAATTACCTCCTCTACAATGGACATACAGGAAATGGGATTCATTTTAAACAGTTTTCAGGACAGAGTATTAACAAATCCGGCCACAACTATTTTGTGTTTGGTAAAGTGGGACACTTGCTACAAGTTAAGCGGGACAACGAATGGGACTCATTCACTTCACTGCAACAAATCAGGATCCATATCATAATTGTTACATTTCAAAGAGAACCAGATAAAATAAATGAAGCATCAGGCACACAATGGACCAAAATCTAGCGTGGGGGCCACCATAGGATTTGGCACACAACTGACATGGTGCGCTTGGGAATGGCAGGCAGTGAGAATGAAATTTTTCTTTAAAAAAAGAGGCTAGTGAACCCTCCATAATATTGAAAACAAGTGGCATAAGACTTTCTATTTGAATGTAGGCATATATAGGCTTCCTGAACCCATCCCCAATTGCTCCTCCCATGCCCACACACCAGCAATGTCACAGAAAGTGGACATCTAATTACATGCATTGTGGGATATTGCTGTGGCAGTGATGTTCTAAATGCGACAGATTTGGCTAGTGCTCCCATTACAACCTAGGTGTCTACAATACAATGGGTCCTAAAATAACTGAGGGAATGGGATGGGCAAGAGCTGTTATGATACCTGGTATCTAGCTACACAATAAGATTCCCTTAAGGATGATCAAAGACAGCAACCCACCTACTTTCAGAGAGTCAGTGTTAACCCCTTCCCCCTCTAACTGCCCCGGGACCAAAACATGGTGCATCAAGGCTGTGTGGTGGGTGGTTGGCCACAATGCATGCAGCATAAAACTACAGGCATGATGCTATTTTTAACTTCACTGCAGGACATTTCTTCAATATTTTGGAATTTTCTGGTATCAAATGACTCTATTTGCATCGGTAAAGCCATCTGTATATGCAAGTGGGTTCTGAAATGAAGATTTGGTGTGAAAGAGAATTAATGAGGTAGTTCTGAAATGCTATTAGTTATGAAACTTTAAAAAATCACTAATCATTTAGAATTTTCATGAGCTGAAAGGATAGTAATATATGTAAACTATTTGAGTAAAGTGCAACTTGATGTTTATATATATCATGTTTAAGCACACAGTTATCAAGTGTGCAGAATGCCTTGTAACTATTTGATCTACATTGGTGATCAGTACATTTGCCTAATGATTAGGGTAGATTCACCTGAAGTCAGCCACACACCAGGAGTGGGCCACTTTTGATATAGCATCTTTATCTTGTCATCAGGCTAATGAAAATACATTACTTTGGGAGTCAATGCTGAAGTGCTATGGTATCCAATGCATTCATACAATTGGCGATTTGTCATTGATATCATTATGTAAAATTATGTAGAAGTACCCCTTATAAACATATATTGTGAGGCGAGGAAGATACATTTCTCCACAAATGAATTTTTCTGATTAAACATTGTACATGCATATATAAATCTAAGATGCTAGGTAAGGTCTCGAGAGACAGATGAATATTGTCTCGTTTATGTTTGTTTTTTTATATTTTTAACAGAAGAATTATTAGAAATGTTATTGTTTAATGATTTTATAGTGCATGATTATTTCACCCCTAGTCAGCCACACTTTCACCCCAAGTCAGCTACCTTTCACCCCAAGTCGGCCACTGCTTAAACAGGCAATTTCCTCACTTTTCTAGGTACAAAAATAGATTCTATCTGTTCAAATATACAAAAAGAAATTAATCTTGAAATATTTTCAATGTAGATCTATCACCTAAAATTCCAGAATATACTGCAATATTGTTATGCCCTGGTGTCAGAGATTGATTGATTGATTGATTTTTTTAATGTCCTAAGGCTCTTACAACTCATGGGACTGCCTTATTAGTTTACGGATATGAAGTCCTTTCTTTCTCAGTCTGGTATTTAAAAGCTACTTGTCCAAAAACAGCTAGACAGGTATTTATAGGCTGCTTGTCAATCACATCTGTGACCGCATCTATGGATGACTGAATCTATGAAATGAATGACCGAATCTATGAGGAGAGGTGAGCTGGAAAACTGCTACTGGGGCTTCATTCCCCTACTCTTCTCGAAGGATAGCAAGTGTTCTTTTATTTGCCTGGTCCCATAGGCAGGGCCAGACAAACCACGGCCTTTGATAACTCAGACGTGGTTCACAGAGGGGGAAACCCATGACAAAAGTAAAGCATGTATGCCCGGGCCTGCACATATGGACACCACCTGCCCACATGCTCACCTCATGTCACAAGGAACCCTGAGTTAGTGCTTATAACATCCATCAGATGGTAGCACTGAGCTGTCTGCAAGTCCATAGATGTCTCCTTTGTCAGACAAATCAGGTGGCCGACTTGAGGTGGAACCTGGCAATATGGGATAGAATGCTACTGCTTATTATAATAAAGCAGCAAAATACAAATGTTTATTACCTTAACAAACATTATCAACCAGATGGTAGCACTGAGCTGTCTGCAAGTCCATAGCTATGTCTCCTTTGTCAGACAAATCAGGTGGCCGACTTGAGGTGCAACCTGGCAATATGGGATAGAATGCTACTGCTAATTATGATAAAGCAGTAAAATACAAATGTTTATTAACTTAACAAACATTATAAACCAGTGTTGCCAAAAAGACGCTGGCATGCCAGTTTTTGCTGGCATAGAATCTTATGGCCGGTGTAGGACCTTGGCATGCAGTCCAGCATGGCCTGCCATGATGTCAGCTTTCTAATGGCGATAGAATTTTTCAAATCGGCCAATCAGAAACAGAGTAAGGAGTTTTTGTAAAGTTGTTTTATATTCAAAGATGTCCCTATTCTTTTAGCTTTTGTACAGTAAAGACCAAGACATAATTTATATTATACCTTGAGATATCTTTATAAATTCATATGGTCTGCGTTTGAGGGAAATGTACGGAGCCCCTAAAAGGACATCCATTTTCTGCACATTTTTTTCTCTAGTTTGTTTCTGCAAGTTTTATTTTCGTTTCCGCAAGTTTTATTTTTGTTTCCGCAACTTTTCATTTTTGTTTCCGCAAGTTATATTTTGTTTCCGCAAGTAAACATTTTGTTTACGCAACTTTATGTTTTGTTTCCACAACCTAACATTCACAATTGATTGACTATGCACAAAGAAAAACTATTAAGTTGTGGAGACAAAAGTATAAGTTGCGAAAACGAAAATTAAAGTTGCGAAAATGAAAATAAACCTTGTGGAAATAAAAAATAAAACTTGCGGAAACGAAAATAAAACTTGCAGAAACGGAAATACTACTTGCGGAAACGAAAATACTACTTGCGGAAATGAAAATACTACTTGCGGAAATGAAAATACTTCTTGCAGAAACGAAAATACTTCTTGCGGAAATAAAATCTAGAAATAAATGTGTAGAAAACAGATGTCGTTTCCAGGGCTCCGTAGTACGGGCCTCCGTAAGATGCTAAGATGTAGGCCACTTTGACCTGCATTGAGAAAAAGTTTTCGGCAAAACTGATTATAATCACATATTTAAGTATGAAATGTCATACTAGCTGCAAGATGTATTGGACAGACACGAAGGGGCAGAATGTTCTTTGGTTCTGGGGCTTGCTTCTACTGTTTCCTCTGAAACATTTCTTTGCATGGGAGTTTCTAGAAGCACGGTATAGCCCACAACCTTTCCAGCTCAGTTTTGAGATTTTATCCTTGACATAAGGGCAGGCAAAATCATGTAGCAAACCTTTCAGCAGACCTTGGAAGGATGTCTGGACTGAGTGCTAGGCACACAAGGACAGATGGGTATTTCCTTGATACATCTAATTGGACTCTCAATCCTTCCTCAATAGCATGAGCCTAAGGCCATGTCCAGGTAAAAACCTATTTTTGATCACCATAAAGTATTCTGAGCTTCTTGGGTTTGAACAAGAAGCTCTATCTTAATACATAACAATTCGTAGAACATTTTGATTTTCCCTCACATGGTTGGACAGCCATTCCTCTGACATAATGTTGGTATTTCCCCATCATCTTCATATTATGCAATTACTGGGTGTTTATCAGTGATGGTCTGTGACCAGATTTCTGCCAAAACCTTGATTAAGCAGATGTAGGGTGAGTTGTTAGTAGTGCAGCCTGTCTGCTAGATTACTGGGGGATAAGGACTTAAGGATTGTACTCCATCCATCAACATATTGTCAACGGACGGTTACATGTGGTGAAGTGAATATACACGGAATCCAGGGAAGTTCATTTGATCCTTTTATTGCATAGCTGACATGAGTGTTTCATAAGGGTCGTAACAATGATAACACTCGCCAAGATCTAAGCTCTGCCTCCGATCCTATAACTCAACCTGTCGTAGGTTCTAGGTATAGGTGTAAGGTGTAAGTTGGGAGAGATGATCTTAGAATAGATGGATTGGGAGCTGCTCGAGCTACCTTTTATACTAAGGGCTTGAGCAGCTCACAGTGTTGTGAAATGTTCTGTACATGTGGCTCAATAGAATAGTGACACATGTCATAAAGAGAGAGTGCCACCTGTGGGTAGATTATGTTAATGAGGATTGAGAGGAGATTGTGAAATATCCTCTCATTCCAAATATGGCACCACAGGTGGATCGCACTTCCTCCAGTTGGACTGAGTAGATAAGGTTGGAATGTTATTACATCCTTGTACCTTATGTCACAGAGTCTAATGGAGGAAGTGTGTTTGTGATGACTAAAGGATCCTGGTTCCTATTGAGGAATACAGGAGATTATTGAGTGTGGATCATGGGCAGAGCTTAGGTTTTATATGGTGAAGAATTTAGTAAATATGAAAAATAATAATAATACCCAGAATGGTCCATTGACAAATCCCCACATTCCTACTCGTCTCTGCACGAGTGTAAAGGGAGAAAAATAAGCAGAAAAAAATAAGGCTTTGCCAAGTCCATTGACAATTATGGGTATTATAATACAAATACAGGGTTTTTGTGAAAACCTGATGAGTTTGACATCATATGCGGCATAAAAAAAAAAAAAAAAATAGTACTTTTATGGAATTACAAAAATAAAGTTTTTGCGTGGATCAAGTGACTTAATGTATATATACAGGTTTTAAATGCAGGGATATGTACAGTGCTCAAAATATATATGTACCGGTATGTTATCGTGGGAAAATGAAAATTTTTCTGATTTGATAACATGTTGGTTTTATACATTAATATGCAATGAAATATATCCAGATGAAAACTAACCAAGTTTGGTGATTCTTGGTATTGTGGGGTCAACAATCAACACAAGGGTGGTGAATTTTTGGCTCCACATTACCAAGGCTTCTAACTGAGGTTGTGCAGGGTCTGCTACACAGTCGGGTATAAGGTATAAGTCAAGGTGATATTCAGTGTTACTGTTGACTAGAAACATGGTAATTTTCATGAAATATACAAAAAATGAGATGTGTACAACTTGTTGATTATGGATAACTAATTTGACTAAAACTCATAAATACATGTCATAGTTGAGCTTGAAAAACAGTGGTAAAGGTGATGAATTTTATAGCACCTAGAGAGGCAAGCCAGAAGGATATTTTTGGTGTGTCTCTCATAAAATTCATCAAAAATCATAAATTAACGTCACAATTGTGTCTCAGCGATTTGGATTTAAAATATGGTTATACAAAAATTTGTTTTGAAAAAGTGTCTATTTTTTCTTGAAGTGTCAATTTGGGTGTATACTGCTGGGAAATAGGTTCTTATGGTGATATTGTCATTTGTGGCCTGAAAAGTTCCATGGCGAGGAAGCTATTGGGTTATAAGTTGCCATGTTGTTTTGGTGTTGTTTCTGGACTTGATGGTACTGGTCCTTTCTCCTTGGGTTTGGCTTCTGGTGCTGAAGGAAACGATGCTGGTTGGTGGTAGGCCTGTTGAGGAAACAACAGGAAGAGGAGACAATTCATCGACCTATAGTTTGTCTGTTATGGGTTGCAGACAGGCCATGGTCAATACAGAGAAAGGACGTGAGATTAATATCATTTTGTCAACGTACAAAACCTAAGTACAGAGCTCAATTGATTCATTTGGCTTAGCGCGGGTCCTGTATCCAGGGACGCTATGGTTAGTTTATCTAAATTCCACCAGGTGGTGGTAGCGAGCTGGCGCTGCACCGTAATGGCGAAAAATCAGATAAGTTATGGGGATTAATACAGGTGTGACCTGCTCAGGTCGACTCCTACCTGTCTCAAATATCCTGAAAAGAACTCTGTTGATGCTGATTGGAGGGAAATTTAAATTTTTGGGCCGAAATGGGGGGGGGCGAAAGAAAAAAAAAATTTCTTTCCTGTGTCGCCAAAATTTTGATCCGGGCTGCTATAAAAGGGGGGTGCGTGATGTCATAATGTTACATAACCATGAAGGTCTATGAGGTCGACGTTGTCCTGCCTAACGGCACAGTCCTCCATGTTGTTATCACCATGACGGGTGGATTGTGAGTATATTTTGATTTACAAAAAGGTGATATCTGAATTTTTGACAATTTTTATATTCAAGACGTGGACTATTTTGGTCTAATCCGCTTTTGGATTGTATTTCAGCATCACACAGATCCAGTGGGTGATCGTCCCGCCCGGCGGAATGCCTAATGGCTACTAAGGTAAGTTCGATCTGAGCAAGTCAAAGTGTGAACATGTGCTAATGTTGTTGTTGTTGTCGGGATGCCACGTGCGGGTGTTACATGACCGATGGTAGTCATGGTGACGGTCGTGACGTCCGTCAGTTTCGGTAATTAAAACGAAACCAAGATGGCGCCGGGCTGCCCGTATGGCGCGAAAGTTGTCGGACCAGGCGCTGCAGCCAGTGCTAATACTGATGAACATTAGTGTAGGCCGATCTATTGTGTTAGTTAGGCTTAGCTCTGGCTATGATGTTGTTTAGCTCGTTGTGTTTGATGATGGCTGTTTAGGATGTGTTCTGGGCGTCTTGCAGGGGCTGGGGGGTTCAATATGGGGTGGGGGGCGGGGGTGAAGGGTAGGCTAGATGGGGGGGGCAATCCCCACATAAGCGTCTTTGCGGCGTATGTGTAAGGGCTACCTGCCATCCCCACATAAGTGTGATGGCATCTTCCAAACGCTACTGACATTTGGGTATAACCTTGGGATGGTCCCAAGTTATATGATTGTGGGGGTGGCCGGTAGTTAGTGAGGTGGGACGGTGGTTTCCATCATGAACCGAAGCCGGCCATGTTGGAATGGTGAGTCGAAATTTTACCTACCATAGACTATGTATGTGGCCCTCTCAGCCAGGTTGAATTTAAACATATATAGATAGTTGGGGTGCTGGGCTTCTTGGGGTTTAGCGGAGCTAACTTACTGGACTCGAACTGCTTTGCCGCCTTTTGGGCCCCAGCTTTCTATCTGGTATGCTCTCCTGGGTTGGGGGACGATGCCGTGGCTAGATTCGCTGAGCATTCACTATCACAGCGTGGGGACACCTGTTCTTTAAATAGAGTGGGTGATTCCCCCGTTGTTATGGTTACGGGTATACTGACAAAACGGTTTGTTTTGATTTTGCCAGTGCACATGTACTCTACTGCAATAGTGATCCATACGAATTTTGATTTTGGGGGAAATAGGGCTTGGGTGGTTGAGGGGGGGGCTTTATTTTTTGTGAGAGAAAAAGGTGGGGTGTGAGACGCAGTGTATTTCGGGAATTTTTGGGTTGGAAAAATGAAAAATTTTATACAAAATTTTTGGGGGGTCTGCTTGTTTGGGGTGTGCTAATAGGACACTGGTAGGCATAATTTCTAAAATAGACTAACTTGTTAGGTTAATCTATGGCTAGTAATTGATGTAATTTTACCCTGACTCTTTTGTAAGAGTTTTTAGTGATTAGTTAGCTAAGATGGTTCAATATAGTGGTGGGGGGGCTTGGCTAGATAACAATGAACAGATTCAAACTTTTTAGATTGACGGCTTGCCAAACAGATCCATGGCCTTGCTCCTATTGCCATGTGGGCCTAGAAGGCTATGGATGGTCCACCCTGGGTTGAATCCATATGACTTTGGTGCCTTAAGGCTTAAAAATTGGTAATAAATAAATGGGTAATCTGAGGTAGGATGGGTTGTCTGTGGGGTGGGTGGGGTGTTGCCAAAAGGTTAATAAGTAAGATCTAAAGTGGTCAGGTCGTCGTAGAAAGGCATGGAGTGGACTGCGAATTCAACTATCACATTTTACAAAGCACTCTGGGCGCACACTACCATTGGCATGTAATGGGTATCTGGGTCACATGATGGCATAATCCATCATTGTCATGCTAGAACGATTGATGACGCTACTAATGGACACATAAGACAAAACCTACCTGGGCTGGTTGCATGGCAGCCTCGGCATTTGGCCCTGTGGTCTCCGGATACTTGCTCCATATGGTGACTGGGTTTGGTAAGTTTGGTGTATTGTTTGGGAAGTGGGAAAGATGGGGGTAGAGTGAGGCTTATATGCACTTCATGAGGTTGGCTAATTCCTCATTACATGCCTCCCGATGAGGTATGTCTCACCCATATATGGCACGAGGCCTAGCTATTGTTTGGTTTGCATATAACGGGGCTTATATGCAAATTTAAGGGGCACGCAGGCCTAGGTGCGGATGATCAAAGGATGATCTGAATATTGTAGTAAGGTTGGTGGGGTAATGGCTGTGTGCACTTGTTCCTGCTGTGTTAACACAGCGGGGAACCATGCTGAGTTATTATTTGATTAAGTGTCTCACCAAACATTCCAGTACCAATGGTAAACAGAGGTATAAACACGGATCAGGATGCAAGAGAGCTGCTCTACTACAGTAGGCCGTCATTTGGTAATACCTTAGGGTATAGAGGAGCCCTGAGCTTGTAACAAACCGGCGCATGCATGCCCCAATTTAATGGGACACAAACCGAGCGTACGCTGTGACCGTGGGTAATTTATGTGGCGTGCCAACCAGATCATCCAGTTTACGGCTGCCTGAGCCTTCAGAAAATTAAATAAAATTTTTGGCAATGTCACCCACTTAGTTGTGGTACTAAGGTTTGATATTTTGGAGGGGATAAATGCAATTTGTGGAAAAATAAAACATAAAAAAAAGGTGAATTTGGTGGTTCTAATGAGTACTCTCCACTGATAGGAAATGGAGAGGGAACATCTATTACACGAAGAAAATTTGCCTATAGTGTCTGGGTGGTTCTATGTATGTCTGTTTCAAGGGTGGTAAGAAGGTTACCATGGGTGGGTTTGTTAGGAATAATAGATTGGGGTGTAGAGCTGGGGTGGGGGCGGGGGGGGGGGCAATGCCTATACTCTGACTATAGACATTGTGGGATGTTTTTGGAGGAAAAGGGGTCACACAGCCAGTAACACTGTGAGTCTAAGGTTCCTAACATATTTCAAAATGTGTGCTTGCTATTCTATCAACCATTTCTGGTTAATAAAAACAAGGAGGCGCCAGAATCAACGAGAGCTCTATACAAGTGGTTGTCCATGCTAACAGATACTGCACTCTTAGTCAATTCTTCAACGAAAATGGCCTTACCTTGCTGTCCATATTGACCAGACTTGCTTTAAGGCTCCAGAATCGAGGTATCCTGGCTGTGCTTTTCATCGTCAGTGCAAGAGTCCTGGAGGTGTGAGAGTCAATTGAGAGTTAACTTCTGCTTCAGTAGTAGGAGCAGGAGTGGTGGTGGGCGGTCGTGTGGTCGGGTCCTGTAGGGTGGGGGTCGGGGACTATAGGTGCTGTAGTTCCGTTCCCTGATTCTAATTATTGTGACTGTTCCTGGGGCTGTCGCTGTCGGCGTCAGATTGTGGCGCTGTATAGCTCCTACCAGGGGTGGTGTTCCTTGGTGTATCGGGTGGGTATAGCTGGGTCATTTTGAAGGCGTCATGGGGTTGAAGTTTGCCTCTGGAAGTGGTGTGTAGTATCACTTGTGGATTGGTTGGGCGCGTCTAGCCCAGGTGATGTAAAGGTGCGTTGTTCTGAAGCTGGCTCCTTAGGTGATGTCTCACTATTGCTCATGTTTAATGAGAGGTTGGTAGTGGGATATTCTCAGAGGGTTCATCCACCATCGTGTCAACGGACGGTTACATGTGGTGAAGTGAATATACACGGAATCCAAGGAAGTTCATTTGATCCTTTTATTGCATAGCTGACATGAGTGTTTCATAAGGGTGGTAACAATGATAACACTCGCCAAGATCTAAGCTCTGCCTCCGATCCTATAACTCAACCTGTCGTAGGTTCTAGGTATAGGTGTAAGGTGTAAGTTGGGAGAGATGATCTTAGAATAGATGGATTGGGAGCTGCTCGAGCTACCTTTTATACTAAGGGCTTGAGCAGCTCACAGTGTTGTGAAATGTTCTGTACATGTGGCTCAATAGAATAGTGACACATGTCATAAAGAGAGAGTGCCACCTGTGGGTAGATTATGTTAATGAGGATTGAGAGGAGATTGTGAAATATCCTCTCATTCCAAATATGGCACCACAGGTGGATCGCACTTCCTCCAGTTGGACTGAGTAGATAAGGTTGGAATGTTATTACATCCTTGTACCTAATGTCACAGAGTCTAATGGAGGAAGTGTGTTTGTGATGACTAAAGGATCCTGGTTCCTATTGAGGAATACAGGAGATTATTGAGTGTGGATCATGGGCAGAGCTTAGGTTTTATATGGCGAAGAATTTAGTAAATATGAAAAATAATAATAATACCCAGAATGGTCCATTGACAATATCTATGGACTGCATAATAACACTTTGAAAATAAATTACCAGTGTGACATCACACTGGTAATACTTCCCCCACCAACCTGTCAGACTTTGTCATACCGAGCCAAGCAACTCCCCCCCCCCTTGGATCGGCACCTTTTTATAATGTAGGCACATTTAGAATAAGTGAACTGGTTGATAACTTAGCTGGGGAATTGGAAGGGGTTTGGGGGCATGTCCCCCAAGAAATATTTTGAAAATACAGATGATCTTCAGTGCATTTTATCACATTTTCATTTACCAGTTGTACTAAAATGATTGAGTTGAATATATACAACTTCACAAGGGTAGACACTCACACTCCAGTGGCCAGTATCTTTGGCTGCTGGTCAATGATTTTTTTCTAGATTTCCTTTGAAATTGGCCATTTGGCCAGTGGAATTTTGAGAATGCACTATAGCATACCAGAGTGCTGGTCCGAGTGACCAAATACCCAAATTGTTGGTGTCTACCCCTGTTTCATATTCATATTTCGGATGGTTTATAGAGCCTGGTACTATTTCAGCTACCAGATACCTTTGGGGTTTCAACTGTTTAGATTAAACAAAACCTAATGTGATTACACATATTTTTGGGGGCAGAGGCTGAAACCCCCTGGTAAAACATTAGTTATCATTACAAGTTATGCCCTCACCTCACACCTCCTTGACGCCATCCTTATTGGCTTACTCTTAAGGATAGAACGCCCCCTCCCCTGTGTTCTAGAGGCTGACAAGAAATTTACCCGAAATATGCTGCTCTGGAATTAGGGTCCTATCCAAGATGGCCACCTCCATATCCTGTCATCATATCTCTATATACTATAGGGGTTCTCTAAGATGATAATTGGATGGGTAACATATAACAAGATGAGACAGACTTGCACACTCAGCGCCATTGGACAGTCTGTATATGGATGTCCACAGATCTCCAGGTCCAGACCTTTGGCATGTGGAGGTGTCAGAGAATATTTGTTTTGGTGGACCGAAATGGGGGCCCCTCCCCTCCCCCTCTGTATCCGCCCCTGTACATACATACATGGAAAGTAGATCTGGACATTGTCTGCATTTTTCAATGACAGAAGTAATGTTTATGTTTCAGAGATACATTGTACATTTACGTCTTTTCAATGAAATATTCGGATATAAAGTAATAAATCCTGAAAACTAGCGAAGAAAAGAAAATATATTGAGTGTCTGCTGTGTTAGATAAATAATTATTGCTATTGGGTGACAACATAAAACTTTGACCACCCCTTGGTTCCTTGACAACTAAGATTCCCGTTTATTTCCCTTTGCAAGAAATTGTAAATATTTTTTTTCTTTTCATAATATTGCTGAGAAAGTGTCCTTTAAATGAATTTGATAGTTCTGTAGCATAATATGGGGTGATGGATGAACCTATGATCATAATAGGCATAATTCCTATAGTGGGCATTAACTTTGCTATAATTTGTTTGCATCATTCATCTGTAAATATTTATTCACAGCCCTAATGATATTATTGTCTGACGGCAACTGGCTGCAACCTGCAATTACAGAATCTCCGGACTCTTCATAAATGCAACCTATTCATAGGCCAGTAGGATGGCCACAATCTGCAAAGACAGTCAACCACAGTGTTTTCATCGTGGCGACTTTTTTTTGCATCATTTATGTGGAGCATAGTCAGCAACTTGCTGTGATGCCCTCTTGAGACAGCCATGACTCATATCATAATCTGATGGTGTTAAACTTGACTAACTCTTTCATATAGTGTGCATATATTGTTTTGTGATATCTGATTAAATGTTTTTCTAAAATATGGTCCATTACCCGGATTTCTGTTTTAATGTGAAACACTCATTTCCAACAATATAAATGATTTATTAATGATGAACTCATAACCATCATGGTCCTTGTATGTTTGTATTCTTTTGTCGACGGACCGTTACAAGTCATGAACATGAGCAACTCAGGAGTCCAGAGAGTACAGTTGATGAATCCACTTTATTGTAGTGTTAGGCAGGTACATGTTGGCATGGTGATGTACAATGTGTATGCTGCCCACCTGATCAAGCTAGCTCTATACCAAGGCACTGTGTGTCATAGAGACTAGGTGTGGAGAGAAGTAAAGAATAAGAGTGTCCCAAGCTAGTCCTGTATTCATATATATAGGAGCAGCTCAGGGTAGGCATGACGTCAGTCTTGGGAGAAGCATGACGTCATGCTTAGGGATTGGCAAGACCCGGCGTGCCTTGCATCATCTCACCCTGGAGGGGGGAGGGGGCTTGCCTAAAGGTGGGTTGAGCTGGCCACCTGTTGGAGGAGCAGCTCGATCCCTGATTGGCTAGGAATGGAGGTGGGTGTGAGCACACTCCCACCCTGTACCTAGGGTTAGTGGGGGTCGAGGTCATGACCCCTAGCCAGGATCCGGAGGTGAATCTGAGGTCACTGGCCAGGAGAGGCAGAGCTGGGTAGAGATGCCTGGCTCTGTCAGATCCAAAGGTTTGGTATAAGGGAGCCTTATAGGCGAGCTTGATCATTCGGCTCAAAATATTTCATATAATAATAAATGAACCTTGAATACCCCATTGACACTTTCCTGGCACTTCCTTTTTGTAAATGTCCTAATACAATTATAAATGATTTGATCTCGCGACCCTTTGACCTTTTAATTTATTTTTTTTTAAATTTTACTGGTGCTATCTACCTTGATTGGTCAAATGCTGTTAAGTTGGTTATTTTTCTCTCTCTCCTGATTATGTTAGTTGTTTATTTTATCATCCTTATGGTTTTTAACAATGCACTCATTTTTAAGAATAATTCCCCCTCTTGTATCATGAGAAATGGTGCGTGAGTACCATCTATCTCTTTTTCTGTATGTATGTAATTACAATGCACTGATTGCATGGCAACAATAATATGCCATATAGAACACTCAGGCCTAAGTGATTCTATACATGGATGTAAAAATCCTTATTGTTTGGCAAACCTGTTACGTAATCAATAACCCACCTATGGCGATGCCTCAAATATCTTTCGGTAGCCCCTTTCTAGATGTAACTTGTATATAATGTTTTTATAAATTTATGTTTACTGTATCCATCCCCCAGATTAGTGTTCTCCATTTGAGAATTACACTCTGGGGGAATCGCTTTTCTTCGCCTGTTGTAGGTTAGATTAGTTGTGTCGTTTGTTTTCTTTCTTTGTACTTGTTTGTCATGACCACTACATTCAAGGAGCTATGGGACCTGAAGGGATTGAAAATTGTACATTATAATACACATAGTTTTTTTCTAAAGAGAGCAGAGCTTTTTAGGGCTTTCAGGGTATAGATATACTCTGCATCTCAGAATCTTGGCTAACTGAGTGACACAATGATGATATTATTCTCTAGGATGGCTATCAGTTGTATAGGCAGGACCAGAATGTCAAGAAAGGTGCTGGAGTAGCTATCTATGTCCGGAATGCCTTGGCAAAATCTGTTAGGAAGATAGATGAGTTCTCATACATCTGTCCGGAAATGGAAATGATCACCATCCGCTTTGAACAAGAGGGGCGAAAGTCTCTGGTTCTTTCAACAGTATATCGACCACCAAAATGTACAGTAGGTGATTTCATAGATAAGCTAGAGGTCCACCACATCGCTTTCTCAAACCCAAACAATGAGTTGTGGGTCCTTGGTGATACTAACATTAACACCCTAGATGAGACTGCTAACGAAGCAGCAAAGTTATAGGATCTGTGTCGAGACTATGGTCTGCGATATTTGATTAACCAATATACAAGACCATTTGAGAACAAAGGTACATGTATTGACCACATTATTACAAACACTTGTAAGCCTGTGGTTAGTGGTGTTCTCAATAATCTGGTTAGTGACCATTTACCTGTTTTTGCCACCCTAACGGAAGAAAGAAACCCAGACATTATCCAGGAATATGAATGCAGGAGTTATAGAAATCACTCAGATGATAACCTAGTTGATTGGGTTGAATTCTGGGACTGGGACCCAATATGGGAGGGTAATGACATTGATGAGATGTGGTTATGTCTAAAATCTTGTATGCTTGAGTACTTGGACCAATTTTGTCCAATAGAAAAAAGATCTTATAAAGACAAGGGTAAAGGCTGGATGACCAATGAAATCCGGAAATTGAGTGACAAACGTGATAACCCCATGACTGAATTTTTCAAAAGTAAAAACAGGGCCAAACTTCTTCAAGCTAAATGTGTAAGGTGTCAAATTTCTCGAAAAACTAAATATGCAAGGTCAAGTAACTCCATCAATGCCCTAAAAGAAAACAGTGGTAACCCAAAAGCTTTTTGGCAAATCCTGAATGGCATTCTCAAGCCCAAGGGAGCGGTCTTACCACCAACAATCAAGGGCACTGATGGCAAGTTGAAGTCTGACATGGAATCAGTAGAGTACATGAATGATTTTTTTGCAAATATAGGGGAGGAGTTATCTAACCAATTGACAAACGAAGGACAGCAACTGGCTGACCTAGATTGTTCATATGAACCTGACCCAGAAACTGATGACTTGCATGACGTCCTAAGGGAGTTACCTGAAGAAGTTTGGTACCTGGCAAATGAAATCAATCTATCAAAAACCTAGAATGGATGATTTAGGAGCAATTTCTACCCAGCAATTTGGGTATCGTAGTAATCTTGGGACCGGAGATGCTATTTTCAGTCTGGCCACCAGTCCAAATACAAATAGAGATGATGGCCTCATCACAGCACTCTGTTATGTCGACCTGAAGAAGGCGTTCGACTCTGTTAACCACTCCTTTTTGCTGTATAAGATGAAATCTCTTCAATTGCACAAAAGCAGTTACGATTGGGTGTTAAGTTATCTCAGTGACAGGAAACAGAAAATTTGTATTGGCACATGTGAATCTGGACTGGCCCCTGTTGGATATGGTGTACCACAGGGGTCAGTTCTTGGTCCACTCTTGTTCATTTACTACATTGACAGCATGGCCAGTAACCTTGTACATAGCAAAAGTTTGTTGTACGCTGATGACTTGGTGTACTTCTGTAGTAACGGAAGTAAAGAGAAGATGAAGATAGCTGTATGCAACCCACCACTTTTTAAAGGGGTACCCCTGGAGAGGGTCACATCGTATCCATATCTAGGTGTAAAAATTGACGAGAGCATGAGTCTCGAACCAGCAATAAATGACCTAATAAGGAAAGTCAACCATCAGCTCTTCAAATTTGCCAAACTCAGACGTGACCTGACCAAAAGCACTGCTATCCTTGTCTATAAGACCATGATTATGAGTCTATTTGATTATGCATGTTTCTTGCATTCTGGTGCGAATCACTCGTTAACGGCAAAACTACAACAACTACAAAATCGCGGTCTAAGAATTTGCTGCCGTACTGATGTGATGAGTAAATCTGTTGATAAGTTACATGAAGAATGTAGTGTTGACAAACTCGAAAGGAGACGTGATGAAGTAACCTTGGTGTACATGTATAAATATGCACAAAGTGGTGCGTATGTCAAAAATACCGATAATGATAGGCTTACCAGAACCAAAGGCAAGGTCAAATTTGCAGTAAAAAGGCCAAGGCGAATCAAGAGAATTAAGGACCTGCACAAACAAAGCAAGAAACTCAAGGAAGCTGCCATCCTAGATGGCAGCGTCCTAATCTGCGAGACTTCTGACGAAGATGAAGACCCCGATTCCTTTCTATGAAATCAAATGAGTAATTCAATTCAATCTGTGGGGATATCCCAATTAGGGAATTTCCTGGGACAGGTGAACTAAATTGGTGCTTCTTCTAAATGTATCTTGTGTTGACCTCAGACCTGAAATGTGCTGATGGATCAGATTTGTGTACTAAGCCTCTGTTCAAGTTCTAACTTAACTCTACTACATCTTGTAGCATTATATGGCTAATTCTTTAACTATGTGTATTTTGAATTTCATAATGTGCAATACTTCCAAATACAAATGAGTCTTAGCAACTGTTTGGGTAACTGCTAGTCTATCATATTTACTGTATTTTCTTACCCTTCTTTATGTCCTTTTTAGCTTGAATGTGGTCAATTTTCTTGTTATGTCTATTATTTGTCACTAGATTAAAAAAGTCACTTTTTTATGTCAAGTAGATACGGACAATTTGTCACCTATATTGAACAACAAGCCAGACTACAAATCTTAAGATCAGTAATAATTTTTATTTATTTGTTTGTGTTGTATTTGATTCTCTTGTTTATTTGTGTCTTCCTTCTCATCTTATATAACCCATATCTCTTGTTTATTTGTGTCTTCGTTCTCATTTTACATAACCCATATCAAACTAGTATGCGCCAATGAAACCTGTTCCCAAATTAGTTAACTGCATTATTATCACCTCTTCGCATAGTGGAGCGGTTAATAAACACTTCAGTAAAAAAAAAAAAAGAAGAAAAAAAAAAGAAGAAAGTATTAGTAAACTTGCACCCTGTAGTGTTATGAAATGCACAAAACAATCTCCTTGGACTACATCTACCATATACCCCCTATCAAACGCCTGCTAAAATGCCAAGTTTATATTTTTCTATAAAAACGGTTGGGAAAGGGGGCACATTGAGATGCATTTGAGTTTTGTTCCTGGCTTTTATAAAACCAATCCAAAGAGTTACTCAGTAACATAAGGGGTCAGTCAGAATCATAGGCTTTCAATTTATTATGATTTTGGGTGGTTTAATGTACCCTTTTGGCATTGTAGTATCGCCATGATACCCGGCATGATAGGTTGACCCACCGCTGGTGTACTTGGGACTACCGGAATCAAATGTTCAATAAACACAAACTAACCAGCCACATGGATAATTATATAAGCCTTTGAATAAGAGTGGTGAAAAAATGAATGAATTGGGTGTACACATTCATCCTACATATTACCTTATAGAAGAGCTATGGGTTGGGCCCTTGCAGGGGGTGTGGATGGGGGGTCCCCCATGTCACATGTCGATTTAAAAAAATGGCCATGTCCCCATGTCAATTTTAAGAAATGATCATGTCACCATGTCGATTTCAAGAAATTGTTCATGTCCCTTGTCACTAAGCCTAAAATAGGGGGTCTAGATGGGGGGTCCCCATGTCACATGTCGATTTTAAGAAAAGGCCATGTCACTTGTCACTAAATTTCTATTTTCCCATGTCATTGTCACTAGGCTTCATGTCACATGTCGATTTTAAGGAAGGGCCTTGTCTCATGTCACTAACTTTTTCCTTTCCATGTCCTTGTCACTAAGCTCCATGTCACATGTCGATTTTAAGAAATAGCCATGTCAGCCTGTCGAATTTAGGGGTCTAGACCCATAAAATAGCCCATGTCGGCATGTCAATTTTAGTGGTCTACACCCATCTTACAGATTCCCCTTTTGATCAGGGCTACTTTGCTCACGCACTACACTCTCCATATTCCTCTACTCTTATAGTCAATGGTTAGGGCAGGTGTCGGTGGGGGTACACGGCGAAGTCCTCTTAATTTTAGAGCTAGACTAAACACACACTTCATATGCAGGTTGGCTGGAGAATATCGTTCAAATGATGTTGAATATAAAGATTCGTGGTGCAGGGCGAGGACGCATCGACCAGGTTTTTAAACTGGAAGGACATCTTGTGTCTGACCGATGAACTATGTCACTGACAGGCAAGACTCAACAGTTCCACACACACTGTAATACCTCGCGTATAAGGCGAACCCTAGGTTGAAGAAAATACCATTTATATAGGCGCACATGCAGCTTGCTTTTGGGCAGCTTGATGATAATGTCATATACGTATATATCGCTTATAATGCGCACTATGACTTTGGGAAGGTTCTTCAAGGCGGAAGGGGATTTTTTTTTTGTTTCAAATCAGTGTCTCTGTTTATATAGTGTTAATGATTCTTATCAGTTTCTTGATGACAAAACTTTCTAGTTCAATTATTTTCACCTGGCCTAGGCCTGGGAAGTATGAGAGTATGCGCTGTTAATAATTGGGATCGAGGCAACTTTGAAATGTTAGAAGTATACACATGGCGGATAAAGATTTATTCATGTTCACAAAGCTTTTTTCCTCAAGGAGGGAGTGAGTAGGGAGTTAAGCACCTCCTGAACCCATATCTCCATTTTTTGCAAATGCCAGTAGATATAGATCTACCTCCACCCCATTCCTTCACATACTAAGAAGGATAATAATGGGATTTTATTTATTTATTTATTTATTTTAAAGGAATATCAAACTCACATGAATAGACGACTTAAGGTGGAGTGTAGACGTTTCAAGGTCAAAATCATGCAGATCGATTTATGGTGAAATAAGTTGACTCTCCTAATGAGTGCTAAGGTCTCATTATGTATGATTCACGATTTATGTTTTAAAGACGTGTGTACGTATGTCGATTTATATTATATCCCACGTACTTTAAGTGTCGAGCATGGATGTCTATAGATCCAACCAAAGTCACACATATTGGAGAATTATTGGTTAAAGTTTATCATTACATTAGCAATATCAACACTTGAAATGTTAATTTAAATTAGTTGGGTTATTATACACCAGGTGGCCACAGGGGAGGCGTGCCATAACCGTGATCCCTTTCGGGGAGAAACGGTATGATCGGAAGTGTGTCCGTGGTTCCGGTGATAGACACAACAACATGCAGGGGTTGTGGCCAAACAGAAGAAACTACCAACCATATACTAAACAAATGCACCACAATACACACTGACAATACCCAAAAAATATACCTAAATGAACTTTTTGAGACTAACCTAAAAAAGCTAAGGGAAACAGCTAAAAAACTAATCTACATAAATAGAAAATTAAAAGAATGGAAAGAAACATAGAACTAAGAACTAAATATAAGACTAAACAAAAATTATACCTACACGCCTTACCCAGTAACCATACACCAGAACTCTAACTATGTATCATACCTTATATTTTACAGCACAGCTCATGGGAAAAACCTAGCCCCCCGGGGGGGCACTACCTATGTTGGACATACACATATGTGCGGCTGGCAAGGGTACTTTTTCAGCCAAATGTCCCTACCAAGCCTCTGGTTTCATACCAAAATGTCCCTAGCAAGGGTCTACTTTTGAGCAAAATGTCCCTAGCAAGGGTCTACTTTTGAGCAAAATGTCCCTAGCAAGGGTCAACTTTCAGCAAAATACCGCGCTTCAAGTGGAAAATTCAGAAATTTTCATGAATATTTTCCCAGTTTTCATAAAAATAGCATGAACAAAATTCAAATCTTCTCCCAAACAAGGTCAATTTAAGATATTTTGAGCAAAATCTAAGACTGTTATGTCAAAAGTTCCCTAGCAAGGGTAGGGTTTTGAAGAAAAAACCCGCGATTGAGGGCCCTAGCAAGGGTAAGGTTAGTTGGGGGTTCAGCCACACACCCGTATCAAAAAAAATTGAAGTGCCCCCCCCCGGAGCCCCCCATTCTGAGCGACCTGGATATCCAGGAAAGTGCACGGAGTAGTAGTAGTAGTAGTAGTAGTAGTAGTAGTAGTAGTAGTAGTAGTAGTGGTGGTGGTGGTGGTGGTGGTGGTGGTGGTGGTGGTGGTGGTGGTGGTGGTGGTGGTGGTGGTGGTGGTGGTGGTGGTGGTGGTGGTGGTGGTGGTGGTGGTGGTGGTGGTGGTGGTGGTGGTGGTGGTGGTGGTGGTGGTGGTGGTGGTGGTGGTGGTGGTGGTGGTGGTGGTGGTGGTGGTGGTGGTGGTGGTGGTGGTGGTGGTGGTGGTGGTGGTGGTGGTGGTGGTGGTGGTGGTGGTGGTGGTGGTGGTGGTGGTGGTGGTGGTGGTGGTGGTGGTGGTGGTGGTGGTGGTGGTGGTGGTGGTGGTGGTGGTGGTGGTGGTGGTGGTGGTGGTGGTGGTGGTGGTGGTGGTGGTGGTGGTGGTGGTGGTGGTGGTGGTGGTGGTGGTGGTGGTGGTGGTGGTGGTGGTGGTGGTGGTGGTGGTGGTGGTGGTGGTGGTGGTGGTGGTGGTGGTGGTGGTGGTGGTGGTGGTGGTGGTGGTGGTGGTGGTGGTGGTGGTGGTGGTGGTGGTGGTGGTGGTGGTGGTGGTGGTGGTGGTGGTGGTGGTGGTGGTGGTGGTGGTGGTGGTGGTGGTGGTGGTGGTGGTGGTGGTGGTGGTGGTGGTGGTGGTGGTGGTGGTGGTGGTGGTGGTGGTGGTGGTGGTGGTGGTGGTGGTGGTGGTGGTGGTGGTGGTGGTGGTGGTGGTGGTGGTGGTGGTGGTGGTGGTGGTGGTGGTGGTGGTGGTGGTGGTAGTAGTAGTAGTAGTAGTAGTAGTAGTAGTAGTAGTAGGTGGTGAATATGCGAAAGTCTACTGCTCCTAGGGGACACGTGCCCCCCCCCCTAGACCCCCTGAAATTGGGCCAGACTATGACTCTTAACTATAGGAAACGTGACCCAAAACATGCTTGTGCCCCCCTAGACCAATTTTTCTTGGCTGTGCCCCCCTAGACCACCCCTTCAGGATCCGCCCCTGCATAAGTTATACCTTAAATTTGAATGAAGGTAGGCCCGGGACACAGTGGGGCCGTCATTTTCATGAGACAGTGGGGCACGTCCCATTGTGTCCTGGGTGGTACAGTGAGCCCCAAACAATCTTATTCTTACAAATTTATCTAGATTATATATGAGATACATAGATAGATTATGGTGAAGTAATCAGGGGTGTGAAATCCTGAAACCCATTTCCTCTGAAGCATAGTATACCATCTCACATGGACTAGTAGTTCAACTTTTTACATTGACAGAAAGTAATCAAAATGGTGAATTATGTACATTTTGTAACTTTATACCACCTTATGTTGTAAGACTAAGAATAACCATACGGATACTAAAACATCTCCATTTGGGCTGAAATTAGAGCCAATATCGGCTAAAACTATAAGCCCCCCCCCCCCGATTCATAAATGGTAATTCATTTTCTCAATAGATCTGCACAGATCTCAGAAATGGTCCTGGAATGCATCAAAACCTCTGAATTCAGGTTCCTCTGGAATGCACACTCCTGACAGTAAAACATAAATATGAATATATATATTCCCTGTTTTAATTAAATCCTGAAAATGTGTCCCACTGCGGAAGGGGTGGATCTAGGATTTTGAGAAAGGGGGGAGGGGTTACCTATTTCGGACAAGGGATGGGTTGGTGTACCCATCACATGTGAAGTGAAGCACAGTGAATTCTCAAGCATAGCGAAGCAATTATGGTAGGGGATCTGGGGGGGGGGCTTTCAGAAGAAAATTGAGTTCTAGAGGACATTTGGTGCATTTTAGACCCAAATGGAGAGGCTGCCATAGTCTCATTTATTACATATTTAGGATATTCATCCTGGGGTGAGGGCTAGATGAAACTGACGTGGGGGAAATATGTGATAGGAGTGCCATAATAGGTGGGATAAGACTGAGGCGAGGGAATGGTAGGAATGACCATAAGGGTAAGATCCTGGGTAAGATGAGAATGGTGTCATGGGACTGGGTAAGGACAGGATGAATACCTAGGTGGAGAACGGTGGGACGGATGATAATGGTTGGGTGAGACTGAGGTGGAGGAATGGTGGGACTGATGATAGGGTTAGAGACTGAGATGAAAATTGGTGGGACTAATGATAGGGGTTGGATGAAACTGAGGTAAAGGAAAGGTGGGACAGGGCATCATATAAATGGTTGAGACCAAGGACATACCTATCAGGCATACACATGAAAACAGTGAGTACATATAGTTTTATTGCGGAGTGCAGACCTTTTGAAAATGTGACCCAGTTCCAGATATTAAGTTACTTCCAGCTCTGAACAAAGCATCAGAGCTTCATAGTTATGGCACTTCCTTTTCAAGAAATTACTCGGTAGATGGCAGTGCATGACATATGAAGCCACTAAATACATTGAACAGGTTGAGTGAGCCGCCTTCCCCTGGTGTCAATACCGTACATAAGACTATTTTGCAATCGATGAGTACATGTATGCCAGTCAAGTACTGGTTATTTCTGGGTGTGTAGACTTTTGCTACCGCTCATCTCATTATGTTACACTTCCAGGGGCAGGATAGTGTAAGGGTCGATTCATTTATTACCAGCTGGGGGGGGGGGGGCTTGATGGATTTGGGCGGATCGGCAGATTTTTTCCAACCCCCGCGACCCCCCATTAAGAAATGATTTTGCAAAATGACCCCCTGAAAATCGGATATGCGTGTGCAATGATGCGTCGGGAGGGGTATTTGAATTGCCTATATTTAGTTTTGACCCCCCCCCCCCAGTGTGAAGGTTTATTAAGTTTTGCCCCCCCCCACCAAGGGGCTCTTTTTCAAAATGCCCCCCCCCCTATTTCTAGCAAGCCCCCCCCCCTCCCCACTGGAAATAAATGACTCGACCCTAACATGCCAGTTATACGTGATGAGTGTTCCGCAAGAATTCGCTCTGTGAGAAATGATTCTCGAAAATTCAAGTACTTATAAAGTTTTGTTTTGCGCGATTCATAGTTCTATGAGTAGGGACAGTATCCATAAGGTTGTTTTATTTTAATTTCTATAAGAAGAGAGGGATATTGTCATGGTCTCTTCGGTCTTCCCACTTAAAAGGGTCTATTTCTCCTCTTTGCTATCCCTCGGGATGTGTGTGGTGCACATATGCGCGGGCACTGACACATTCTTCTGCACAAACTGTGTGATGGAGTTCTCGCCATGAATATGACCTTAGCTGTCGAAATGGCGTTAAACATCTATTACTCACTCACTCATGGTCTCTTCCTTTCAAGAAAACTTATCACTGTCCTATCAGATCTTTCAACCTATCACCAAATCATTAGATGCTGCAAAATCTGTTAGGAAAACGACTGGGAACATCGCTCATGGAGCGACATCCTGCATGCGACATAGTCCCTCCACTTGAAAGGTACAGAACCCCAGTAGGTCTTCAGCTTTATGAGTGCATGTTGTTGCCACAGTTATCCATGATGCAAATTCATTCCCAATATAAAGGTCTTCATTCTCTGCAGTGCCATACCTGCAAACTCCAGGCGAGAATGAAATCCAAGCAGGATAATGTGAATATAGGGGTCTATGGGGTGCCCCCCCCCCCCCATGGGTCAAAGAAATTTTGTAAATCTAGAGGCTAAATATGTTTTGTGGTGGTTTATTGAAGATGTCCGTTACCCTTAGTTTAGAATTATATTAAGACCCCCCCCCCCTCCCTATATGAATGTTAAAATGAGACCTCATTGGATATGGATGAGGGTGCAGGTGTGCAACATTCACAGGTAGACTAAAGTGTGCGATTGACATGGGTAGCAGCTATGTCTCTGAGGTATGTATATTCATAATCATAGAAAAAGGCCAAACTTCAACAATAATTCAGAATACACGGTGTGTATATATCCAACAGCTGCTGAGTCGTGGTGGGGACAAGAGTATTTTTACACCCTATTGCTAGGGAATATCCTAGATGACGTCATCCAATGTGTGACGTCATCGGTTTGCAGCCAACAAATTCACACAACATAAGACCTCTCCACAAGGATCTCACAGGAATAAACAAACAATAAAGACATTGGTATATAATATAGTAAAGCCATTCTTTAATGGATATTCTCTTCATATGATACATAGCCAGTCCATTCAGTCGGGATGGCAGACCCGGGTGGCCAGGCGTATATATGATAACCGAACTAAAATAATTGTGAGGAAAAATAATCAACACAAAAAGTAGTACATTGTAGTTGCGTCATTTTTGACCATCAGTAACTGAAAAGAAATGCGAGGCATTCTTTCATTATGACAAAATTACAGATAGAGTAGCGTTGTCCCCATTTCCTAGAATGATAATTAATTAATACATTAAATAAAATCACACGGCTAAGATTGAAATTCACCAGCTACAAGAGTAGTTCTTGGACAAGGTAAATGCTCAAACATCATACAGAAGAGGCCGCTTGCAGCCAGCCGTCCATAATGTACAACAGTGACACTATCCCTGCTCACAAAGGACACTCTCCCCACCAGTCGGTGCCACTCTACATGTGTGCTGGTTAAGAGGCACCAGCAGAATCAACGCACTCAAGAGAGATAAACCAGGGGTAGACACTAACACTGGCCAGGTGACCAATAGCCAGTAGTTTTGAGTGTTGGCCAGTGATTTAAAAAAAAAAAACACAAAAAAAAAACATGCTACTGGCCCGGGTGGCCTATTACTTTTCTGATATCATTTGTATCAGTAGGAAAGATTAATTGTATATCTGAATATACAGTGGCACTGTAGGTAGCTATGATCTAAAGCGACTTAATTACAATTTGTGTTTATAGTTTTTTTGGGTAGCACTATATAAACTCAACAGGAATTTATTGGCTCTATAACTGTGTGCCCAAAGAAGAAGTTTATTGGGAACTGGATCAAAACTGATGTGCATACATAGACCTTTTGTGACATGCGAGATGTTGCCAATTTCCTCATTGAAAATTTGAAATCAAAATGAGAAGTGAACTTTTCGGAAATTGCCACTGTATCAGCCACTATTATATATATATATATAGATCTTTTGATTGATTTTTGACATTGCACAGGAATGTTGGCATGTCCAACTACAAATCCCAAGCCAACTGGTTTAGCTGCAGGCCAATAGATTTCTGAGGCTCTTGGCCCAGGTGGCCAGTGACTAAAAAAGTTAAGTGTCTACCCATGTAAACCCTCATGTAGTCTGTCACCTTTCTCTCCAAACATCCAAATTATCCTATCGTGGATGTACCTTTGGTTTGTGAATGATGTCAGCTTACTGGTGACTCAAAGAAGGCATGACCAGAGAATATTCATGTCTTAAATATAACAATAGCACTTTTCTTTTAATTGCCTAGCATTATTTCAGCCATGATCAACATGCTTGCCGATAAATTTGGAGCGACCAAAGTACAGATATAGGAGTATAGGTTTAACTGGGCAGGGAAGTCAAAATAGGTACACCGTCATAACAAGGAAAATGTCAGCAATATCATCACAAGCATAAAATAAAGAGTAACAGTAGTTGTCAATGACAGTACTAACTCTTAAAGGGGTACGGGATCCCTAAATTGAAGATAAACATGCCCAGTACATGACCAATGCATATTTTGATTAGTACGGTATCAAGTAATGCTGTAACACCAAGCAAAACTTTGTGAAATTGCATCACAAGAATACTAGGTACAGATAAAGACACCGGTCCTATTGACGAATATACACGGCAGGTAATACTACAGGAGGTCAAAGGATAAGAGCTAGTTTCCGTGAGCTGTAAGAATATACCAGGCCGACAAGTACTTCAAGGAATATTCTACACATCAGGGAATCCCAACTTTTGGAGCTGCGAATGTTACTTGGGTGCTCTATTGAATTTTGAAGGTTTTATACTGACTTTGAGAGTGGGGGGGGGGGGGGGTTCTAGAGTACAGCATATCCTGTAGGCTCCTTTGTCTAAGTATGGTGGCCCATATAGACATGAGTTAATACAAATATTCTGTAGTATGGACTACATAATGGATTGCTGCTCGTGATTACCAATCACCAGATGTGCACGACATTATAGTATTTACTAAATAGTAAAGGATATTTTATGAATCTTCGCTCTTCACCAGATGGATCACAACACTCCCGAGGTCAGTGCAACCTGCCACCCGTATCAAGGGTTGGGTGATATAGACATTCCTACACCATCAACGTGCACACATAGCAATTGTTTGTCACATTAAGCTTCACAACAAACATACTTTTCTTGAAGAAAAAAAAAGATTCATGAAACAAAGACACCCTTGCGCTAAAGGGTACATCTAATTGGCTATTTATCAAACAACAAAGTCAGGCGACGTATGGGTTGGATACCACTGGCCGAGTACAAAATATATTGGTTGAAAGAAAATCTCTGGCACAATGACCTAGGTAACGACATATGGAGACAACTCTAGTAAAATACCATATATTATATGAATCAATATTTATCAAAACAAACCGAAATCCCAACAACTTTAAACTAAATGGAAAAATGCAGCTCAACTTTGCAACTAAAATGCATAGTAGGTAATGGAAAATCAAATTCTTCGGGAAACGGCACAACCAGTATTCGATAAAAGATAGCACAATCCCGTGAATGCAACTGACCCAATTAGCATCTGTAAGTAATTGACTATGTGACTGTATCAGAAAGGAAAGGGGTATTGAATGTGGTGGGATGGATTTGATGTTGGATGTGTGTATTGGAGGGGAGTAGGGGGGTAGTCACCATGGTGACAGGGTTGGTGGTGATTTAGGGACTTCTCCTGAGTCTAAATGTCAAGGACCTTCTTGTGCGTGCTTCCTTCTCAGGTCACAAGTGCGGCCATTTCCTTACATATTAAGTGAGCAGTCACGCCTCAGTGGTCACAGTGCTAGTGGGGCCACTTGCCGCACCTTGATTACAATAAGACATAAGATATACATACGCGTATTAGAATCTTGTATAAGACCAGATTAATTATGAAATGACCTCGCACCTTTCACAAATTCTCTCATTACAATTATGATACCATGACTTTAACATTCATTCTCATTCTGTGCGAATACTAACAGAAAAACAAACACACACTTCCATGATGCAAAACATGTAATTACACATGTTAATCGTCAGTTGTCTTACAGTGATGACTGTAAATGATGGGTACATTATCAACGTGATTGGTGAATTACTTGATTCAAGATCTGTCCAATACAATAATAAAGGTTCCTAAGTTTATTACCTAAAAAAACGTAGACTTCCTTAGTATTAGTGGATCACACTGGATTCCAAACAACATGCATGAATACAATGCAGCGACTGGCTATCTTGTGTTGTTAGCAGTCAGGGGGCTTGGAGAGTTGTTGAAAGTGCCTGCGTCGTGGTGACTAAATATATACTAAATGACGAATGAGAATGTGATGTGATGGGCCGCTGCAGACACTTCCAACATCCCGAGCACCAAATAAACTGACAGAACGGCCAGACTATGGGGTTAGTGGTGGAAGCCAAAGCTGCATTTCAAGTCAATCCCTGGTGTTAAACGTCCTAGCAGAAACGCCCATTTGCGGCACAAGTGAAGCTCACTATGAAACTACGGAGGAGCATTTGCTGTGCAATGGGGAATACTTGTATAGAATCCTTGTGTCGGGTACTTCAATAGGCATGGATGACTTGGTATGCATGCAGGGAAATTAGCATCCTCTTGTGTGCCTATTTACTCGGACAAGAGCAGGCCAATTTCTACAAGGTGTTGGTAATATGACTATGTTTAATAATATATAGAATATCTGAATCTGTTATGCAGGTACGCAATGCATACATGTACAGGCCAAAGCCCCCAAGCACATGACATTGGGCAGGCTGTTGCAGTGTTTTCCACAATTGTTTATCAATCACTCGATATATCATGATTTACAAAAAAAAAGAAAGAAAACCTAAAACAATCGGTACTACTAAGTCAGTTCATGCCAACATAATTGTCAACATGTCAGCATTTCTGTAGTCCAACTGCTTAGATCTTCTGGATTTTCGCGCCCACAACAACAGGATTGTTCTTCCTAATCTGTTCTTGTGCCATTTCCTTATAATTGAATGTACAGTCGTGCTTATCTGAGTAGCGATGTAGACTGCAGTATAGACCCCCACACCGGCATTCGAAACCTGAAAAATTGATAGGATCATAATATAGACCGAGAAAATGGTTGATGACAATAGTCACTCTCAAAAGCAAAGAACATCCCATCCAAATACATTGTGAATACCTAGAAATCTTCCGAGGAATAATATCTCCTCCTCATTATTTCATGTGCAATTCTATATTATCGGGGTATATCAAAATTCGAAATGCAAGATGTTTCCAATTTGGAAAATGTACGAAATAACACAAACGTCCATCTTTAAAAAATTGAAGTTCAATTTAACAGATTATACAGTGGTCTCTACTGCACTGGGCTTTGCCTAATGGAGGAAAGAGGGAACTTTTTTCAGCATTTTCTTGAACTTGTTTTCTTTGTTTCTCTTTTTATCTTGTGAAAAATCCCAGTGGCGAATTCGTAATCCGTGTAACCAAGTTACTATAACTGAATAGGCTTACCTGTCAGGCCAACTTTTTTCTTGCAGGTGTGACAGCGGCTCTTTTTAGGCTTCTTCTCACCAGCGCCATCTTTGTCTTTTCCTGCAGCTCCAACTTCGGCACTTGCTGTAATATATAAGAATTTACTAATCATTAGAAATGTTCTTCCTATTGAAATACCCAGTCTATCCCGTTGAGCATTTCCCAATAAAAACATTGCGATGTAGGTAACAGTAACTGCTAGCTGCAAGGAGGTTTTTAAGGATAGTATAGTATTAACTAAGTATTTTCTGAACACATAGTTACCCAATATTGAAACCAGATTCATTGTACCCTCCCTACTTGTATAGGAGACGTCTAGCCCATACCTAAGCATTGCTACAGACATTCACTTTGCCACGCAAGTCACAATCGTCAAACCAAATATTGGAAAAAGGATTTCAATTTAGTGCTTATTTCATCTGTCTTCCCTTTAACCAGGAATTTTTACCGCGTTTATGATATAACAATAGGGGGAAATATGATTCAAAAATGCAATTCTGGAGATTTATGATGTAATATGCAGATCACTCTTTCGGAGACATGCTTTAATGACCATCGTGATTGATGGGGTCAACATGATCGCATGAAAGCAACATGAAAATCCTGACTTTTCAAAGAAATTATTGATTTTCAAGGCAAACACAACTCAAAAATACCCTCAACTCCCTGGAAAAATCTGAATATTTTGATGGAAAATCGAAAAAAAGGGAAAATGATAAATTGCTGAAAAACAGGAAAAAGTATGCCTCGTATTATCATACTGACCTGCTGCAGCTCCCTCTTTCTCCTCTCCCTCGGCCTTGTCTGTGGAGGAGGAGGGGATGGTGGGTGTGGCTGTGTCCACGCTCGGTGATGTGCGGCTGGCAATTGACAGTGTAGATGTACCCATTGTCATGTTGTTCAAGGAGACCACACTTGGGTCAACAGCTGCTGCTGATGCTGTGGAGACATCAACGCTGGTACTAATGCTGCTTGCAGTTGGAGGGCTTATCCTACCAGAGCCCACCTGGGAGGGGGTTGGGTTCTGCTGCCGACGTTTTACAGAATCCTTGTAACACTTGGAGCACATGCCTTCAAAGGCAGCATTGCCATAGAATCCACAGCCTGCACGACACAGGGCGCTGGCTAAATTTTGATTACTTCCGTTATGTTCCATCTTCCTGATCCCAGGCCTGAAATATATGTATATCAGTTAAGTTTCTTTCAAAAACCATGAAATGGCGATTGTCGTGTCTATCATATTGCCTTGAAATTAAAGTGTTCTTATAGTGAATATGTTTCAGCACTTGTAAGGCCTGGCTTATATGCCTTATTAAACTTTCTAAAAAGTCAGGTTGCACCTTTTAGCCAGGGTATATTACAACAACTTAACATGGTCCATATGCAATGCAATTAGTGCAATACCCTAATAAGCACGTACCCACTCAATCTGACCATATCAGAGACCCAAACAATTCTGTTTTTTGAGGCCCAGTTAAACTCTTACGTACTGGAGATAGATTTAAATTTTTTTCTGTAAGCAACTGTAAGCAACTGATTTAATACATCCCTCAAATATAAGACAGAGGGTATAAGTGTATTTATATATTGACTTAGCGGGATTGATTATCAGCCAATGAAATTATCCCAACTATTCACTGCGGGCCTCTCGGGGACAGGTGGTACCCATCTGATAGCTGTCATCAGTGATAAACCCTGGTTACTAAGCTTTAGCAATGGCTGCACCGATTAGTCAATCTGCTACCTTGATATACCAGAGGCTTACTGTGGCTAAGCCTTACAGGATGTCTGGACTGAAGGTGCAAATTTATAGGGACAGCAAATTTTCACTAAGTTACGCATCAAACTGCTAAAAAAAAAAAAAAAAAAGGATAGGAAAAAAGGCCTGAGTGTGCACTTGCTGAAGTTCAGGTTGAACCTTATATAGCCTGGTGAAATACACTTCATCACATATGGCCTAAAAAATATTGTGTTCGGGTAACGGTGTCGAAAAAATTAAAAGTAGGTAGGGGATTTTTTTTTTTTTTTGAGAATTCTATTAAGGCTGGCCGTATATTTCCGTGCTTACAAGACGTGAATTTGACACGTGGGATCCTAACAAAATATCTGAATCTCTGTGCCAAGAAATCAGACCCCCCCCCCAACAAGGCCTATAAAAAATAGCATGGGGGTAAAGAAAAGATGAGTTGCGTTACTTGAACACAACATATATATATATATATATATATATATATATATATATATATATATATATATATATATATATATATCTGAATCTCTGAATCTCTGTGCCAAGAAATCAGACCCCCCCCCCCCAACAAGGCCTATAAAAATAGCATGGGGGTAAAGAAAAGATGAGTTGCGTTACTTGAACACAACATATATATATATATATATATATATATATATATATATATATATATATATATATATATATATATATATATATATATATGGGGGGGCTAAGCCTAAGTGGTTTACTCTTTGTCATACTCTGGTGAATACACATGTACGCAGCAAAGTTTCATTTTCATCACATCATTCTCTAAGTCTAAAGCCTTCATATGTGGGTTCCAAAAGTTGAAACTTAATAGGAGTTTGGGTATTATCGGGTAGTAGGCACTGGTATAAATGAGCGCACCCCTCTCTAGCATAGGTCCCAGTTTTGTTATGCACTTTCTCAGTCTCCATGGATCTTATCTTACTCTGAAGGCTCTCGTGTCCTTAATATTTGGACTAGAGGGGTGGTTGGGGTCTTGTTTTCACCACAAAGAGAATGGTGGTCAATCTGAATATATCTATAGTATACTGCTTTTTTAAATGAAGTCTCTATGTCAATTTAAAGTGGAATTATGACCGGTCAAAGGTACCAAATCAGACCCCGAATTCTGCCATAGTTAAGAGTTTAATTTAGATCCAATTTTGTGATCAAGCAAGATGAATCCAAGGTAGACCAGTTCACTAAAATGATTATTTTGGGCAATTTTCTTTTCAGATAAGCAAGATGTACCCCCAAGAATGTGAATAATGATACATTTTATCATAATCAAACAATGTAAAAGCAAATTTTTGATGTCATCTTTTCCCTTGATCTGTGCGCTCTGACAGAACCACAGCAGAATAGCATCTTTGACTCAGGATGTTTGAATGATCATAACTTCCATTTAAATTGTCATAAAAACTTCATTAAAAAAGCAAAACCACTTATTTTTTTATCACAGCTATCAATTTCTCACCATATAAAATGCATACAATAAGGTCTTAATATATAGGTAAGTGCCCAACATGGGGGAGGATGGGACAAGTGTCCAGAGATAATCTTGCCCAAAAAGTTTGCAGGGTCTGTCAAACATACTGCAGCCCCTTAGAAAAAGAAAAGCTAGACATTTTCTAGATTATTTTTATCCATAGAACAGGTGGGACCATTTATTTTTAGGTGCTCAGTGATATTCTCATCATAAAATGGTTCTAAACTTTTGGTTGAACTTCAATGGGGTCAAATGCAAAATTCCCTGCATTCAACCTTGTACAAAAAATATTCATTTTAAACGTCTCGCCAAGCCTGTTAAAATGAGCCCTTGTTTGTAAAGATCCACCTGTAAATAGCTTCAGAATAAGCTTGCAAAGAAAGGAGAGTTTAACACTACCCAGTTTCAGCTTTATCACAGTTTCACACCTCTACTGCAGCAGACTCACACACTGGAGGTATTTCAGTGCCTACTTAAGGAGAGATATGAACTATCCACTTGTTGGTGGAATGAGCACTCAAATGATAGGGAATATGATGAAATAATGTGAGTTGGAGAAAGTTGGACACCTCTGCCTCTGGGTACTGGATATTATGTGTTGACTAACCCTTACTAACTAATCCTTCAAAGGGTTAAACTGTAGGTCAAGGAGAAATATTCCCCCTAAAGACCTGAAATACTCATGTATTCTGCTGCTGAATGCACATGAGTGGGCCTATGGGAGGGTGAAAATTGACTGCACTGCCTGCCTGATCCATCTCAACTGTGGATTTCTATGGATTTTTATAAGATAGGAAGATGATTCAAACAGATTTGAGAAGTTGTGAAATGAATATGTATGGCCAAGTTAATTCTACAGATTTTTAATCATTTTCCAAATGTATGCAAGTAGTATTAGTCTAAAAGCAATTAATGGATCTATTGGGTATAAATTTACAATTACAGGTCTATGAATACTTCTTACTCTACTACATTTATTTCTTATTATCATAATTAAAAGGAGACAAAGTTTTTAGTGTGTAACCTGACATTTGACAAAATTTGATACATGGCTAACGATCTTACAGAAGGCTAAACGTATAACTATATATACCGCAATCTCCCGCGTATAAGACGCAGTGCGCGTATAAGACGCACCTAGAGTTTTGGAAAATTCTCAAAAAAAATGAAAAATTCATAACTTTGGTTCTACTGAGTGAATTTTTAAAATTCAAAAACCTGTGTGTAGCTTGGCCCTGGGCCCCCTGGACCCCCCCTGGGCCCCCTTATGCCCTATTATGACCATTATGGCATGTAACATATCAAAAGAAAGGTCTTGGTGTCCCCCCTTGTGGATCCAAGGAGAACTAAAACCCCTCGTATAAGATGCGTCTTATACGCGGGAGATTACGGTATATATATATATAATTATATATATATATATATATATATATATATATATATATATATATATATATATATATATATATATATATATGTTGCCTTGCCAAACAATGAACTGAGCGAGGTCACAATAGACCCACAACCAACACCACTAACAATAACTGTACCAGCAGGAACGTGTCACACGGTCACAGCCCGCAGCACAGCTGACGCAAATGACAAGGATGGTTGACAGTGACACTGTGTATTCACCACCCAATGCGATGACTGTTGTCTAAATAGCACATTTTCCCGACAAATCAATGGAATCATACCCATATATATTCGCAAAACCCTTCCTTTAGAAGTTAGTTATCTATTCGTAATAATTAATATAAACTACAAATAATTGCTGTGAAAGTACAATCCCCCACCCACTTCGTCGTGACATGGCAGTATTGAACGGGTCTCGGCTGGTCGGTGTTGACCTTTAAATAAGCTGAACAAAGACCTTATTCTGCTTTTCTGTGAATTCTGTAACTTTATAATAGATACCTATAGATAAGATAATTATACCCCTTATCAAATATTCCAACTAGATTGGTACAAGGGTTATTGGAAGCCCCCAAAAATACAACGAAATTTATCACATCGTATTACGATTTTGTTGTGGGTATTCTCAACAACATGGCGACGAATCCCGATGAAACTGATCACGAAAACTATCGAGATTTCCCTACAATGCCAGATGCTGAGACGAAATCAACAAGTGTAACGTAAATTTGGAATTATGGTTTCATAATGATATACAAACATACTTACTTGGGACTTAAGAATAGGGAGAAAACTCCTAAATCGAGAGAGTCCTGTCGCCTTGTTGATAAATACTTCGGGTCCTTGAGTACTAATTTAGTCATGTGACTCCAAGCAGCGAGTATGATTGGATACTCCGAGCGACGAAAACGAGTCTACCATTGTTTGGTCTTCAAGCAGAAACATGGTACGATATCAAGACAATGTTGTACACGATATCTGCTTAGAGAACAAGAATTGGTGATGTCACGTCACAAAGGTGACTCCCCAGTTGACGGAACTTGCTTGAAATAAGGGCATGAGTCAGAGGAAACTGACTGTAGTGTAGGCCTATTACTCGCTCTTTCTCGTTTATTCGATATTTATGAGTACTACGAAATTTCACTTCCTGTATGGGTGTGGTATGCGTTATAAGTCCGAAGGAGGTACACTCAAGGAACCTATATTCTTTGGTACACTGCAGTATCTGGATCCCCAAACTGACATCAGGCGTCACTGGATTCCCACTATTATATATAAAGGCCACAAAAAAAAAACTGGTTTCTCATCACCGCGCCCATCTAAGATATTGGGTTTTGAAGATTTTTTTTTTTTTTTTTAGCGCCTCCCATGCCGCATAGCGGTCGGTGTAGTATGTAAAATGTCGCTCCGTGAGAAATGTTTCCGCGGAAAATCAAGTTACACTTTGCATTAAGCATACTTCTACGGCGTAGGGGCAGTATCATTAGGGTTGTTGTTTTTTCAATTTCTATAAGAGGAGAGGGATATTTTCATGGTTTCTTCCTTTCAAAGAAAAAACTATTTGTTTCGAGATTAATTAAAGTTTATCACTCTCCAAGCAGATGTTTTAATCTTGCATGATATGATTTTGAGGGTGCAAAGTCTGTTGGAAGAACGCTGGAAACATTTTGCATAGTAGCGACATTCTGCATGCGACAGCGGCGGTACCGCGAAGCGCGGTACGGGAGTGCACTATGATGATTGCATTTGCCCCATGTGATGAGGTCTCACAATACAAAATTACTGAATAGAGAAATTGATAATTGTGAAATCTTCTTTATGTCTGCTTTCATTTAGCGCCTCCCACGCCGCGTAGCAGCGGTGTCGCATGCAGAATGTCGCTACCATGCAAAATGTTTCCAGCGTTCTTTCAACAGACTTTGCACCCTCTAAATCGTATCATGCAAGATCAAAATATCTGCTTGGAGAGTAATAAACTTTACTTAATCTCGAAAAAAATAGTTTTTTCTTTGAAAGGAAGAAACCATGAAAATATCCCTCTCCTCTTATAGAAATTGAAAAAAAACTACAACCCTAATGATACTGCCCCTACGCCGTAGAAGTATGATTAATGCAAAGTGTAACTTGATTTTCCGCGGAAACATTTCTCACGGAGCGACATTTTGCATACTACAGCGGTACCGCGAAGCGGTTCGGGAGTGCACTATGATGATTGCATGTGATGAGGTCTCACAATACAAAATTACTGAATAAAGAAATTGATAATTGTGAAATCTTCTTTATGCCTGCTTTTATGAGACATGTCATCAAACACTGGTATACCGACATTAACGGCGGGAGGCGTTTTTTTTACTCGGTCACAACCGCATTTCTTGTTACATTTTTTTAGTCAAAAACATGGTAAAAATTGACGGAGGGTATTATCGGACACTTAAAATCCTTAAAGGGGGCCTAGCACGGCGAATTTCAACATGGGTACCTGCCAAAAGATTGTTCACAAATGTGGGGGTACCAACTAAAAAATTGCGTCACCCTGATTGGTCAAGGGGTGATCACATGACTTGCTAACGCGGGTACATCTTATCCGTGCTAGCTGTAACGTATGCGCTTGGCGCCATCTTATGTGTAGAATGTTAAGGACTGGAAGTTGAGTGACAATAGGGGAATAAACGTTAGTCTAGCACGAGGCACCGAATTGTAAGGTCTTGGTACTTCCTTCAACTCATTACATGGTTGTCTGAAGTGGTTCTACAGCTCTAGAAGAGAAAGCAAACCCACCTGGTAATGCCAATTGATGAATTGATGTATAAGCTTACCAGGAGATGTCATTTTGTGAAGGAATTGAATCCAGGAAATTATGAGTAGACCAAAGTGTCCAGCCTGGATCTCAAAAACCCTGAAAGTGAAGCCACATGTTGGTGCTTGGTTGAACTCTGCTAGTCTATTGTGAATTTGTGTGCTACATGGGCATTTTAACCCTTACGTGCCCAGATTAGCAAAAGTGCGCTCTTAAGCATGTATATATGTTCAATAGACCACCATGAGTTGAATATTAATCAGATTAAGATAATTTTGACACCAGATGACTCGTAATATCAAGGGCTTTCCAATGATACAAAATTTGTCATGGTGTATTAGGTAAATAATTATTAATAGATCATATTGCAGAAAATAATGAATGAAAAATAGGCTTAAAATACATGAAAATTGCGCGCTCTGGTCATCAGAACAATGGGAAAATACAGAAAATTCACTAAATTGCAAAAAAAAATATTGATAAAAATACCAAAAATATTGATCAAATATTCTTTTTGTGATTTTCTCCAAGGAATCCAATTATGATACATATCTTTTTCAATATTGATCATTATAGCTTTCTTTGAAATGCCAAAATAATGCTTTATGAATTGAAAATAGCCTATTCCACACCAAAATCTAATCAAAAAAGATTTTCTGGACACCTATATAAAAAATCAGCACATCTCAACATCTTGTACCATCATCATTCCCTACTGATAAATATAAACCTATGATATGCTTCATATTACATTTTCTGAAAGCTATTTTACTTTTATCTTTGTTATCATTTGAATCAGTACTTTAATCTGGACATAATATAGATAATGACATCTACTATGTCAAGTTTGTTGAATAAATCATCTTTCCCAAAATAAATCTGGGCACGAAAGGGTTAATAATTTGGTCCAGCCAATCCCATATTGAACTGACTTTGTGCCATTTGGTTGTTGAGGCCTATTCTAGCTGGTCAAGTGTGTTAGTTTCTAACATTGATTTAGTGGTGCTGGCAGCTAGTTGTGATTTAAAGGCTCAAAATAGTAAAATGGCTGAGAAAAATATTCCATCCATGGATTGGGATACCTCAGACCTGGTTAGAGAATGGAAACGGTTTAAACAACACTGTGTTTTCCATTTTGGTGGTCCATTGGCTGGCAAAAGCGAAGTAGAAAAAGTGAATTATTTGATGACATTTATTGGTAACAAGGGTCGCGAATTGTATGACACCTTCCCTTGGGAGCCTGCAGATGGACATGATGCGGCAGCAGAAAATGAAGTTCTTGAGTCAGTATTCAAAAAGTATGAGGACTATGTCAAACCCTTTAGAGATGAAATCAGGGCTACAGCTAGGTTTTTGCGTCGTAGGCAGAAGCCTGATGAGAAATTTGATGACTTTGTGACTTCTCTGCGTGTACTGGTAAAGGACTGTGGATATGGTATACATGAGGACCGCATGCTCAGAGACATGATAGTTATTGGGTCCAGCCATGCAAAGGTCAAGGAGAAGTGCTTCGACAAAGGGGAGGAACTCACCCTCAAAGAGGCCATCACATTTGGTCGAAGCTATGAATCCTCCAAAGAGACATTACAGGAGGTGAATTGGGAGGAGGATGACACTGTTAAGGTGGTTAAGAAACAGGAGCCACCCAAAATGAGAAAAAAGCCCTTGACATCTAAAGAGAAACCACCTAAGTTAGAGCTATGTGACAAGTGTGGCTACGATGCCACACATGAATATTGCCCTGCCCGTGGTGCGACCTGTAACTACTGTAAAAGTAAAGGCCATTTCGCAGCAGTCTGTTATAAAGCAAAGAGAAAAGTCAAAAGTAGGTCTCAGAAAGGTGCACATGCGGTCGACGAGCAATCCGAGGACAGTGGTGACGAGTCAGGTAGTGATGATGGGCTTGCTCACCTGGTCAATACTGTGCAACAGTCAAAGGATCCTCAGAGTGAGTGGTGGGAAAAACTGATGATTGGTGGTGTCAAGGTTCGGATTCAGCTCGACACTGGTGCAGCCAAGTCTTTCATGTCAGCGAAGACTTATAATCGGATGGTGGATAAACCTCTGATTCATCCAACCAAGTGTGTTTATCAAGCCTATACCCAGCACCCAATCCCACTACTTGGCACTGCAGTATTCCCAGTCATATGGAAGTCTCATGAAATAAAAGTTAAGTTTTACATCACAGAGCAGGACCAAACTTCACTCCTATCAGGGTCAGCATGCACACAATTGGGTCTCCTGAAGCATATCCACACAGTCAATCAAGGCATAGATCAATACCCAGAGCTGAAGAAATTGACAGGAACTCTTCCAGGGATCTACTCTCTCAAGATAGATCCAACCGTAAAGCCAGTTGTGCATGGAGCCCGACGTCAACCCCATGCTCTGCGTGAGAAGATTGTGGTAAAACTGAAAGAAATGGAGGAGGATGGTCACATCACCAAAGTCACAGAACCCACAGACTGGGTAAGTTCCATGGTGGTGGTCCAGAAGAATGATAAAATAAGAAATTCCCTTGATCCACGCGATCTGGATACAGCGATTAGACGGGAACATTACCCAAACCCGACCATTGAGGACATTGTTGCATCCATGGGAGATGCCAAAGTATTCACTGTTATTGATGCAAAATCCGGTTTCTTGCAAATTAAGATGGATTATGAGTCAAGTCTATTGACAACATTCAACACACCGGTTGGAAGGTATCGGTGGCTGAGGCTACCCTTTGGGGTGAAATCCGCACCTGAAATCTACCAGAGGATAATGGATGACATGCTTCAGGATATCGCGGGTGCATATGCAGTGATAGATGACATTCTGATAGCAGGGAGAGACACAACCCACCATGATGCTATTATGAAAAGAGTAGTTGAACGAGCTACAGAGTGGAACTTGAAGTTGAACTTCGGAAAGTGTCAGGTCAGGAAATCTAGCGTCAAGTACGTTGGTCATATTGTCTCGTCAGAAGGTCTAAAGGTTGACCCAGACAAAGTCAAGGCTGTGAGAGAGATGCCGACACCTCAGACAAAGGAATGTGTACGTCGATTTCTGGGGTTTGTTCAGTATATCTCAAAGTTCATCCCTAACCTCAGTGAGATTGCAGCACCTCTACGTGCACTCACAAAGAAAGACTCAGAGTTTGTGTGGGAAGAGCCTGAGCAGTGCAGCTTCGAGAAGCTGAAAGACCTGTGTTGCAATGCCCCAGTACTGGCATACTATGATGTGCGAAAACCAGTCAAGATTCAGTGTGATGCATCCAGCTATGTACTAGGAGGTGTGTTGCTCCAAAATGACAAACCAGTGGCATATACCTCAAGGGCCCTGACAAGCACAGAACGAGGATATGCTCAGATAGAGAAAGAGACGCTAGCTATTGTCCACTGTTGCAAGAAATTTCATCACTATGTCTTTGGTAAAGAAGTGGTTGTGCTGTCAGACCATAAACCACTTCAATCGATCTTCACGAAACCTATCTTAGCAGCGCCAATGAGACTCCAGACGATGCTGCTACGCCTTCAGCCCTATGACCTAAATGTCTGCTATGCTCCAGGAAAGGATATTCCTATGGGAGATGCACTGAGCCGGGCAAACCTGCCAGAAGCAGAGAAGACATAGAACATATTACAGTTAACATGGTTAACTTTATCGCTGTTACTCCAACCCGGTATCGCAGTTTCCAAGAAACAACAGATGATGAGATGAACGAGCTGTACAGCATCATACTCAAAGGTTGGCCAGATACAAAAGAACAAGTGCCACACAGCATAAGGGAGTACTGGTCCATTAGAGATGAGCTTGCAGTTTCAGATGGCATTGTGTATAAAGGGATGAGGATTGTGGTGCCACCTAGTCTTCGAGCAGAGATGCTCACCCAGGTTCATGGATCCCACCTTGGCATCACAAAGTGTAAACAGAGAGCGAGGGAAGCACTGTACTGGCCAGGGATGAGCCAAAGAATCAACGAACTGGTCAGTGATTGTGCAACCTGTAATACTTATCAGAATAAGCAGCCATCAGAGACCCTACGTCCAACCCCAACACCCCAACGCCCCTGGCAGGAGGTGGCTAGTGATATATTTAAGTGGAAAGGACAAAACTATTTGCTGACTGTAGACTATATGACTAAATTTATTGAAGTAGACAAACTGCATGACATGTCATCGGCAACTACACAAGAGACTCTGATGCGCCAACTAGCAGTTCATGGCCTACCAGAGACTCTTAGGACAGATAATGGACCTCAGTTCTCCATTCAGGATTTTAAACGATTTTGTGTTATAAGACACATTACACATGTCACATCATCTCCAAACTACCCTCAATCTAATGGGGAGGCCGAAAGAGCAGTGCAAACAGTGAAAAGACTTTGGGCCAAAGCCAGTGACAAATATATGGCACTGCTAGATCATAGAACAAAACCGATGGAGAGTTGTGGCCTGTCACCAGCACAGCTGAGTATGGGCAGAAGGCCACGTAACACGATTCCAATAGCTACAGATTTACTAAACCCAAAACAGATAGACATTAAGGATGTGAGAAATGCCTTGGACCAATCTAAAAGGTCACAGAAACATTATCATGATGCCAAGCACCTAAGTGACCTACCACCACTTAAGGTAGGTGATCCAGTAAGAATGTCACCATTCCCAGGATCTAAGAAATGGGTGCCAGAGAATGTTGTGAGACATCATGAGGAGCCAAGGTCTTATGTGGTGGAGCGTGAAGGGCGAAAGTATCGGAGAAACCATCAGCATATAAGATTGGCAACACATGACGCCAACAAGAATGCTAACAATAACTGTACTCCTGAAATAACTAGGGCTACTGTGGCCCAGAGAACAACTGTGAACATACCACCTATCGATATCATACCGCAAACACCTGCTGACTTACCATCTCCACCTAAGCCACTCTCGCCACAGAAATCACCTCACCCAACTGTTACTGTTAGTTGCCCAAGAGAAGTGCCTCCAACTCCTACTTGCAGAAAAGACTCTGCTCAAGGTGATGGTGCTCCATATCGCACCAGTATTGGCAGGTTGAGCAAACCACCCAAAAAGCTTGATCTTTGAAACATTTATATGTTATCTTTAAAGGACTGTTCAGTTAGTCATTGTGACATTAACTATAAGTGATCCAAAGGGATTTGATATTATGGTATTTTGCATCGTTTTATCATGAGACTGTTCAAGAAAAGAAGACAGACACTTGATTTTTTTTGTTTTCTTCACATCAAAGTAGCCTTTGCTATATTGAAGACTGGTTGAGTCATGTTCATTAGTGCAGGTTGTGCTATATAGTAACTTCTCTGTTTAAAAAAAAAAATAAAGAAAAAAAGGGAGATGTAACGTATGCGCTTGACGCCATCTTGTGTGTAAAATGTTAAGGACCGGAAGTTGAGTGACAATAGGGGAATAAACGTTAGTCTAGCACGAGGCACCGAATTGTAAGGTCTTGGTACTTCCTTCAACTCATTACACTAGCCCCCCTTTAAAGGGGCCCTGGCATGGTAATGCATGCCCGCATTAAAAAGTCACGTGACCACCCCTTGACCAATCAGGGCATCGCGATTTTTCCGCTGATTCCCGCGATTTTATTATCGCTGTTTGAATCGGTACCCATGTTGTTAATTTGCGGTGCCAGCCCCCCTTTAAGACATCATTTTCAGTTCACTACATTTATCTTGTCATAATTTTCTACCATGAAGCCCCAAACATATTGCATCTTCCATTATTGGTATTAGAGCTATAGATTGAGTGAAAATGATATTTATGGTGCTTCTCAATGATCGAGAGTTATGAGCTGTAAAGATAGGAATCTAAAATTGGAGGGTATTACTGGACACGGAGAGTATTACCAGACACTTTGAAATTGTTGTTCCCTTAGCAATGGTTATAATTATATTATTCACTAACAGACAATTGGAGCTGTTTCAGTATGTCTAAATACCTATAGCTACCTCTAAGGCTATTAATCCTACTTTAAATGGATAAATGCCCAGGAACACCCAACAATTGCAAGGTCCAACGCCGGGGTCCAACCCACCCTATATTCAATAAACAGCACCTTGCCGATTGCCAGAACATTGATGCTAATAAAAACATCAGTCCAAGTCATTGCAGTGTAATGGAGGGTATTATCGGACACTTAAAGGGGGGCTAGCACAGCGATTTTCATCATTGGTACCTGCTCAAAAAACGTTCATAAAATCGGGGGACCCAGTGGAAAAAAAAGCAACTCCCTGATTGGTCATGGGGTAGTCACGTGACTTGCTAAGGGGGGTACGTCTTAGCCGTGCTAGTCCCCCTTTAAGGCATCATTTTCAGTTGACTTCATTTATCTTGCCATAAATTTCTACCATGAAGCCCCAAACATATTGCATCTTCCATTATTGGTATTAGAGCTATAGATTGAGTGAAAATGATATTTATGGAACTTCTCAATGATCAAGAGTTATGAGCCGTAAAGCTAGGAAGCTAAAATCTGAATTTGGAGGTTATTACCGGACATAGAGGGTATTACCGAACACTTTGAAATGTTTGTTCCCTTAGGAATGGTTATAATTATATTATTCACTAACAGACAACTGGAGCTGTTTCAGTAAGTCTAAATACCTACTTCTAAGGCTATTAATCCTACTTGTAATGGATAAATGCCCAGGAACACCCAACAATTGCAAGGTAAAACGCCGGGGTCCAACACACCCTATATTCAATAAACAGCACCTTGCCGATTGGCAGAACATTGATGCTAATAAAAACATCAGTCCAAGTCATTGTAGACTAATGTTTCAATATAAATCAGAGTAATATGCCTATCTATGTAACATTTTTAAGAACTTACATTATGCCAATATCTCTGCAGTAGTTGAGTTAATTCATGTTATTCATGTTCTTAATTATGGTTATTGTTAGGACACATTATGGCCATATATAAGTATACTGACCCGCTGTGAGTTGCTCCTGCACATGCAATGGTCTGTTATACCTATATTACCTAAATATTCCAGTCAGAAAGTAAATATACATAATATAAGCTATAGAGGCAGTGTTTTGCAACATTATTTGATTGCTGAGTGATCCAATGGGGCTCACCTGTACTCTTATAACTATACTACCAAATATGCATCACCGTTGGCATGATTCTTTGTCCAATGTTGTTTGGTGAAAGCATAACATGACAAATCAAACATCACAATAGCTCCACCACTAACAGTTATATTTTCATCATAAATGACAAGATAGAGTAATGGATATTCACAGTACTCATGAGCCAAAAAAATTAGCATCTCAAAATATATCATGCATGCGTCCGGTAATACCCTCCAATACCTGAAGGGTATTACCGGACAGCCCCAAAATCACCATAAAGAGACTAGATAATTACACATGGTCACCAGAACCCAGCTCTAAGACCCTAAAATAATCAAGTTTCAGGGGCGTAGGAAAACGGGGGGCCAGGGGGGCCTGGGCCCCCCCAATCATGAAGGAGGTGGGGCCTGAATATGTCTGGGCCCCCCCAATATTTTAGAACTCACAAACACAATGGAAAAGAAGCTAAAACATTACATCTCAAATTAGATTATTATGGTGATGTCATAGGGAGAATGGGAAAGTCAGATCCAAAATTGACCAAAAATTACTTTTCTATATGAATTCAAAATATGCATATATATAGACGCCATCACGCATCAGCCGACAATTCAAGGTGGTCGCACTGGTGCCCTCGCCAGGCCCCCCCAATGAAGATTTGATTCCTACGCCTCTGAGTTTATCACTAATTTGCACAAATATGAAGAATTTGTGAACATGAAATTTTCGTTGAAAATATCACCGAGCAAATCAGTTTAGTTAACATAGGTTATTTATATAATCTATTATGTAGGTCACATTAATAATCACAACTGTCACATGGTTTAAATGGTCTGTAATTATTAAATTCAATATAACATATAAAATAAACCTCCTTGACTTTAACAGAGATGATTAAATGATCAAAATAGTAAAATCTGGACTCATAATGAATTATCAGATTTCAAGTGTTCGGTAATACCCTCCGTCCGGTAATACCCTCTGTTACTCTATTTGGTATCAAATTAAAGCTAAGATGTCAGCAATGCAGTGGGCAAGAGATTGAGTGCATTTTCACGATTTTTTTTTATAGATCTAATCAGTAAACTCTTAAATACTAAAACCGAAACTTTTGGTCTCAAATATTCAGGGGACGGGAAACGATCCAAACCCATTTATGCCCAGAGTAAAAAAAAAAATCGCCCTCGTCATTTTTTTCAGGGGGTGGTGATGAGAAAGCAGAGTAGAGGACCCTATTATCGGCACCTTAAGGGTAAATCACCACATTTGGATCTTTTGTATATGAAACATAACAGCGTTTGAACATGGAGAGTGGTCATTTTCAGTATTTTGCACTGCTGTCACTTTAAAAGGACATTTTACCATTATTTTCTGACCTATTCTAGGCAATTATTTTCGGCACCCGTCTCCTATTATCGGCACATTGCCCTACTTCAGGGCGTGGGAAGCAGTTTCAGAGTGGGTGGGACCAACGGGGGTTTCTGCAATTTTTGGCCTCCCTTTGCTTGACCTTTTAGTTTTGACCTTTTGAGGAGTTGGCCAAAAGTGGGGGGGGGGGCGACATGTCCCCCCTGCTTTCCACGTCCATGTACTTAGATAAGAGTAATGACAAAAAAAATTAATTTTGGATCTAGAAATGATGATAAGCAGCGCGTGGGTTAAAAAGTATAGGCATGTATCATGGCACTTTTGCAGACTTTTATCAAGGATAACAGGCATAAATGTCTACACTTTGGTTTGAATAATAGAGAATATCAAAATGAATTCCTTAGTTATTTCATGAGGCTGAATAAATGGGTTTTGACAAGAAGAAAATAGGAAAATCAAAATAATTCAATTTTAGGGGTGTAAATCTTGGAATCATCAATGAGGAGGCTTAAGAAGACTTTTCTCCATCATAATAGCATATAAACCTTTGTAATTTTCAATTTGTTATGGCAATGGGAAGTATTTCTATCCATTGGTGACGATAATAGGACCCAATAGCATATTTTAGAGCCTATTATCGGCACCCTACTGAAATGAAATGCATTTAAGCATATGGTCCAAAGTAGATATCAATTTATTGAATGGATACATGTATGATCATTTGTTTTTACTCGTTTTCAACTATTAAAGGATATACTATTATCACCCCACAACAAAACTCAACATATTTACAAAATGTTAATTGCCCTGTTAAATTGTCATTTAGGTCATGAGGTAATTGACCTATATCATTTCCGAAGATCAAAAAATAGATTTTACCCATGACAAAACTTAAATTATTTTCTGTGCATGTTCTGGACCCTGTAGTGTACCATTTGAGTTTGGAATAACCTTCCCATCCTTTCCCCCCATTAATTAGCAGTCAAGACATGTCAAATATGCCGATAATAGGGCCCTGCCGATAATAGGAGCCTCAGTTGTTGTTTTTTTTAGTAGCCAAAGGGAGTGGTCATTTTTTTAACAACAGGGGGGTCGGTGAAATTCCACGGGAGCGTGGCGGAAATTTTTGACGGGAAAAGGCTTGCAAAAGTACCCCTTTCCCTGCTGTTAGACAAACCCTCAATTTTGGGACCCTAGGTATGAAAGGGATGTTTTGATAAAATTTACCCCTTTCCCAGCCATATCTTAAGATTTTCCCCAAAAAAGGTACGCCTTCACGGCCATATTTTGACATTTTCCTAAAAAAAAAAGGCACCCATTTTCCGACCATATTTTGAGATTTTCCTCGGGGAAAAAACAACCCTTTTCCCGGCCAGATTTTGACAAATTTCTTGACCCCTTGATATTAAGCCCTAACTCTCATTCTAGTTGGAATATTTTAAAAATCCTTTCGCCATTGGAACCCCCTTTAAAAGGGTACCCCTTATTGCCCATATTGGGCCACAAAGGGCCCCTTATAACAGGTCTGGATGGATCCGTTCATGGGGCACAAAAAGTACCCCCTTTCCCGCTAATTTGTGTATGTACATGGTTTCAAAAGAATCGTGAGTGCCCCCCCCCCCCCGCCCAGGATCCATAGATACTGCAGTCTACCTCCTTCGGACTTATGATGCATAGCATACCCATACAGGTAGGCACTTTAATAAAAATTGTAAACTGTTTACTAGAAGCCATCTCTAACTGCAAATGAATCAGGTCTTGGAGATCTTTATAAAACTTTTGGAATTTTCTTTCTATCTTTTCTAGAAGCTGAGCTATGCACTAATTTGTAACCGGAATAGTGAGGCTAGTTCCTCTATAGAAATGGTAGTATAGGCCTACAATGGTTTCACTTTTTGTGATTTAAATCATACAGTTGAGATGAAAGGAAAATGGTCTTTTGACAATGGATTCTTTAATAATCAATAGATTAACTTGAAATTTTGAGCACAAATTCACCATGGAGGCGTTAAGGTAGCCTGACATCCGTATCATGGCCTGACCTTCAGATTGACCTTGAGGTCACCAGCAAGTGACCTTCAAAGAGTATTTCAAACAAATTAAATTGGGGCTTAGGTGGGGGGACTAACTGAATATAGATTTAACTGATGGTGAATTTTGATAAAGTACTGTGTAAATAAAATCAAAACAACTGACTATCGCTGTTAATGTTTCAACTGATATTTGACCTACTTGTCTGACCTATTTATGTGACCCAATTCTCTGATGTGACATAATTTCTTAAATTTTGGAAAAGGATAAAGAAAATTGAATTCATGGAAGTGATTTCACATAAAGTATAGTACTTTTAAGGCTTTTGACATATCCTAAGATAAATATCATAAATTGACCTTCAGATTGACCTTCAAGTGACCTGTTAGTGACCCTGAAAGGCCCTTTCAGTACTTGAGCATATCAATTTTACTCAAATTGACCACCCTTTTTGACATTTGTACAATCGAAAATGGTCCTTGTCTGGCTCAGACAGACTTGAAATTTAGTATACAGACCATTTAAAGCCGGATAAAGCTATCTGAGTTATTTTTTTTTTATGTCTGGGCAATACATATAGCTCTTACCAAACATCTAAAATTATGCGCAACATCTGATCAATCTAAGTAGGTCAAAAATCAACCTTTTTGACCCAGATTTTTTTTGGACATGTACCTAAGTATCTTAACTTTAACCCTGACCCTTAATACATGGCAACAACGGTATAACAGTGATGAAAATTGCTGATCTAAAAAAGTGGCATTTTTCCTGCTCCCCAAAGTGAAACAAAAAGTGTGTCATGAGAATGACAGCTTTTCTCAGTCCCCTGACTCCAGTTATCAAAGTACCTAATACAGGAAGTGAAATTTCGTAGTACTCATAAACATCGTCTAAGTAAAGTAGCCCTAGTCACAGTGACGGAACCTATCAAGCTTAGAAATCTAATCTCTCATCTCTGTACCACCATGTACAACCTGTACCCGTGTACGGCAGTACAGAGATGAGAGTTTAGAATTCTAAGCTAATCAATCACGGTGTTTCAAGATGGTGGCAGGTGATTTTATAAACAAATTGAATTTGTCAGATTAGGATACATAGAAGGGGTTTTAGGAGGTGTCATTGCATCTGCATCCTCATAAGAGATAGGTCTAGCTGTGGCTGAGCCATGTTAGCCACCATGTGATGTAGATTTTGTGTTAAAGGCTTCAGCAGTTTTCACTGGTATCACTTTTATTCAGTTGGCAGCAAAAATGAGGTATCACTGCAATTCTTGCAAGGTATCACTGTAATTCCTGACTCAGCTCAGTTCACTTCTCTATTTGTCTTTGCAATGCAATTTTCACACACTATAGGATTGGAATATGTGTCTGGAAGTGATTAGGCATATCTTCTCCCCATTAAATGGAACCATCAATACCCAGGGAAGAAGAACCCAGACATGTGGTCATGTAACACCGTAATTAACTTGGAAAGTTTACTTTTCCAAGTTTTCAAAGACAGGTGGGTGCCATGGCGAAAATTATAACTCAAAATGGATGGGACTGTCACTTTACCCTAATATAACATCAAAATGCTAAAATATGAGAGAAAATGAAACGTGTCATGAGATAGTGTACATATTCAGGATCCTAGAGATGTAATTGTTACCTGTTATCTGGTCCTTATCTTTCTGATATTAAGGTTTCAAAAAGTATGTCATGTCAAAATGGGTACAAGACCATTTGTGCACTCAATGCTTTTCTATGGAGGTGTCAGCTTAGGGTGTCAGCTCTGGGCGCAATAAGTATGGAGTACGTTTCTTCTTGACAATGACAATGATTTTTGCCGAAATAGCCAGACCTATACTTTCCAAGTTACTTGCGAGTTCAATCGCTTCAACACTCCTTCTCATTCGAAAATGATGTATCACTAATTCTTTATAATTATTGTGGTCTGGTTTAAAAGGTTCAAATGCTAGGAATATATACTTGGGGAGGGGTCATTATTTACTTATGAGGGGGTGCTGGGTTTTTTATATGGTCTGATATCGCTGGTGACTCGGAAAGCATAGATCTCGCCATTTTGACACTGTAGTGACACCAATGCAAAAGACTCCAATATCCACCATTCTTGCAGACAAGCAATAAACCAAAGATGCATGCGAAGAAGAGGTACATACCAACCCATTATATATAGAGCTGTAGTAGTTGTTAATATTAAGAAATATCCCAAACAAAGAAGAAACATAGTCCACACGTATCGTGCTAAGTCAACCTATCAGTGCCAAATTTCTCAAATCATAGTTATTAGCCCTTTATTTGCATGGATCCATCTTTTTCTCCCTATGTTGTAACATATTATTAGAATTTCTTTAATATCTGCCATGTTTTTGGCATAAGAGTTAATCAGTGTTAAAGGACAAGTGAATTACAGTGATACTTTTATAGAGAATTACAGTGATACTTGACAATGTCAATAACAGAATTACGGTAATCCCATTTTCTGATTTTTTTAAAAGGCAATTCCTGCATAAACTAATACATTTCAAGTATAGACCTCTATCCAAGGATTGAATCTTCAGCATTAGTGTCAATACTTCAATCTGCCCGAGGTAGATGCTTCAAATAGCCATACATATCTTACAATTCAATAGAGAATAAATGAGGTGGATTCCACTTCCACCATCTTGAAACACCGTAATTCGAAGAATGGTGATAGGTTCCGTCACTGTGCTAGTCACCAACCTAAAAGCTTAGGGAGTGATGCTTGTTTAACAAGGGGAGGGGGGGGGGGGAGCTGGCGGGTTCAAGGGGTGGGGGGAGATCGACCCCTTCACCAGGGGTGTCAAAATAATTTAACCCGTTTTCAGCAAAAAAGCCAGTGCGTTACTATACTATAGCCTAGTATTAGTGGGGTGGGGTGGTTAGCGCAAAGTTTTGCAGGGCCCAGCCAAAAAAGATGGTACTAAGCATGAGAAACAATAATCTGACCTTCGTTTTTGATTTTGAAAGTTCTAACCCCCCCCCCCCCACCCCCACCCCATACGCAAGGCTCGCCCCCTCCACCCCAGGCTCGCCCTCTCCAGCCCGTCACACTACGGGCTGGCTTCAGACCTTATCCTGAGTGGTTCGCCGCCGCAGTGACGAAGCTCCACTCTTCAAGCAGATAAAGCATTTGTGCAGTGACCGAACCTCTGGTTGGAGAGTGAATACACATCCCACACCTATCAGATTCTTATCTAGATCAAAGGGGGCAATAAAACAATAAACTGGAATACACATCCAGTTGAATATAGAGATGCTCCCAGGCTATTGAACTGAGTATCAATAGACGCTGGCCGAGGCTGCCTCCACCCCGACAGAGTAGGGGCTGGCTTCAGACACTCATCTGACTAGATCGTCACATAAAAAGCGAAGCTCACTCCCCAAGCAGATGTTTCACTTGTGCAGTGACCTAATCTCAGTTTGAAGAATAAATACACATCCCAGATCAATCAGATTCTTATCTTCATCAAAGGGGCAATAAAACAATAAAATGGAGTACACATCCATTTGAATATAGAGATACTCCCAGGCCATTTAATAGCCACTGGCCGAGGCTACCCGTACGCCCCCTCTGAAGATAAAAAGTTGGAAAATATTAAATTAATTCAATTTTAATTACACTTTTTAATCCTATAGAGTCTAAATCATATGAAACACATATAAAAACACCCAGGGCTGGTGTACAAAATTACTCTCCACCAAAATGAGGTATTTTGAGTGTTCCGAAAAATCCAAGATGGCCACCATAGGCCAAAAATAGCTCTTTTATGCCTATTACATAGAATGAAACATAATTTCCAATTGGATATACACTGGGAAAACTTTGTTTTGGTAATAATCTAGAGTTGGTAAGCACCTAGGAAAGTTATTCTCGACAAATCAAGATGGCTGCCATAGGCCTAAAATCACATTACTAGGCATATTACTTAGCATAAAACATCATTCCCTTTCAGATACACACTGGATAGATTTTGGAGGGATGTATGAAGTTAGTCTTTACAAGGCAATGACCTACCGTAAACCGGACTTTGGCTCACCCCTCAAAAAAGTGTTGTTTTGATGCCTACAAATACTATCTAGGCCCTTGGACCAAGGAATATAGCATCAAACATTTCCTATAACTAGGGGGAGCTTTTTCAGTCAAAATGATGATAGGAATGCGAGTACACCTCCAAGAGATGCTACTCATCATGTAAAACAAGAATCTGGGGTTCATTTTTGAATTTGGGCACTCCAACCCCCAGACTACCCCCTCCGAAGTTAAAAAGTTAGAAAATACTTAATTTATTAATTTATATTGCTATTTGGTCAATTTGAGGGCCCCCACCACTCTGGGGCAGCTAAAAATGCACTTCACATCAACAATATAAAATCAAGAAGTCAAGATTACATTATTTTGAACTTTCTAAAAAATCCAATATGGCTGCCATAAGCCAAAAATGGGTATTTCAAGCACACATGCACATCTAAATCAATAAGTAACTATGCAATATGTAATTATGAGTAAAATGAGGTCTAGGATTATAAGAAAGCATGCTGAATCAGATTAAACTGTATTGGAACTCTATTTGGGACTGTATATTACATATACAGGCTTGTAAAGTAGTGATAAATACAGATAAGCCTATTCCAATTGCATATAGGATTACAGCTGTTTCTAAAGTCATAGTAAATGGGTGTTTTGGTAACTGCTACACATCGAATCAGTAGTAAGAAGTACATTCTAAAGGGAATAGGTACTTATTCTTCTAGTAAAGAATTCAAAATGGCTGCAGGCAACAAGATAAATGTCAAATTCATTCCTCTCTTTTGCTCTATGGCCTACATCAAGCTTCAACTTCTTTTTTGTAATATGTGTCAGCAGCTAACTTCATGTTGCATATCAAAAACCTTTTGAGCTACATAAGTCATGATTGCAATCTAGCCATTTGTTTTGTATGATGCTGAATGCCTTGCTGAGTGTAATGCCAGGGTGGCATTTGTGCACTATGGGAACCTGACTGGATTGGCGCACCCACAAGTTCAGCACAGACACAAGAGCAGTGGTGGAGGAAAGTAACCTTGTTGGTGTATCAAGCAGACAACATATAGTTTACTTTTAGAAATAATTTATTGCTAAAATAATACCTGCAGATAGCATGGCGGCCGTTGGCAGACTGAGACATTACTCCAAGTAGACAAGCACCTGATCATTAGTAGGCTACCTGAGGTAGACAATAGAACTGACCAATCAGGAGCCAGGACTTTAACAGCAGCTTTATACTGGAAGGATGACCAGACTTTGCTATTTTCAATGAAGGCCTTCTCTACCTCAGGTAGACGACAATATCCTTGCCTACCTCAGGTAGACAATAAAGCCCTCCTGTACCTCAGGTAGACAACAATACCCTTCTCTACCTCAAGTAGAAAGTTGTAAAAACTGCAGGAGTATATCGTCATAATGACTTGAATGAATTATTTTGAAGGTTAGCCCTCTCATCAGGGTTATATACCCTCATCGGTAGTGCTTGAACTTCCCTAGGGCTCTATCCTGTCTGTTGTCTAAATGTAAACAGGTTGTCTATTGTCTAAACGTAAACAGGTTACATGTCATTTACTCTTACTTTAACTGATGTCACCTTATACATGTATCTTAGTTAACTCTGTGTGATAAGTTTTTATTTTTATTTATTTCTCCTTACATACTTTTTATGAAGCACTTTGTACAATGTATGTGATGGTATTATTCATTTATGTAAAGCAAAAATGTTGTTAGCTTTGCGCATTTGCTGGTTGATATTGGGTCGAGCAGTCATACTGAACATATTAACCAGGACCAAATAAAAATGTTTCAAAAAAAAGTAGACAATGAGACCCTTCTCTACCTCAAGGCCCTTCTCTACGTCAGATAGATAACAATACCCTTCTCTACCTCAAATAGACAACGAGACAAAGCGATCCAGGTGATTCTTGACTAACATAATATGTGCCTGCCTGAGGGCACCTTGGGTACCTTGTCTACCTCAGGTACACTGTGGACACCTTGTCTACTTGAGGTACACAATGGACTCATGCAAGCTTGAGGTGATTCCTTATCTACCTAGGGTAGGGTAGGCGTTCATTGTCTACCTTGGGTAGAGAAGGCGTTCCTAGTCTACTTCAGGTAAAGACATAAAAATATGTCCATTGGTCCTCTCCAGTATGAAGCAGGCCACAAATGTGTTTTAGTGGCGAATAACTCACATTTACATGATTTTGCAACTTAGAGGATGCAAGATAGGTTCAATACAGCATCTAATGCTGCATAGAACAACAGAAAATTTATTCCCTGGATCGATGTGGAAAGCATCCACCATCTTGTCAACAGCAGATGCATCTGCTGTCATGGTGCTTGCCTCTGATTGGTCCATTCTCTTGTCTATCTCAGGTAGCCTACTAATGAGCTATGGCTTGTCTACTTGAAGTAATGTCTCAGTCTGCCAATGGCCACGCTGTTGCTAGCAGACTGCTCTGCATGTAAACCAGAAGGCAGGATGGTTTACATCAAGAGGTAGTGTTTGATAATTACCGGGTTATGTCTCTGCTGGAAGCCTAATTTTGTTCAAAGTCTTTATGTTTTGGTCATACTGGTAAATTGGGCATGGGTGTTAAATCAGTGGTCCTCACATAACACAAGTCCTAATATTTCTACATTACAAGTAAACAAGGTTTATTTAGTTGTATGTTCATAGATTGTACAAAAGCTTAAAAGGGCATCAGCAGAGGAGCCTTAACTGAACTTGGGCAGATAGGCATCATTAATGGGTTGGGTGGTGGGATAGGAGGCCCTAAAGATAACCACCATCTAAAGAATAGAAGGCACACCATAGACCCTGCATACAAGCCGTGATTGATAAACCATTTCAGACCATTGGTACAGCTTTTAGAATCATTCTGAACTCTAAGTGCAGCTTATACAAGGGGTTCTGTATATGTAGACTATATTAAGCAATTAATATTAAGCTTCCATGTGGGTGTGGATTCTACTTTGTTTTGTTTTTTACAGTAGTGTCTGTCAATGAAACATATAGGTTTTGAAATATCAACAGTTGATTGGATTCTGAGGGTTTTGATGAAAGAAATATGTCTTTGAGATCTGCTACACTGGCACTCATGCAAAGTAATTAAAGAACAATGTCAATGACAAGAGAGGACTCGTGAATGCATTCACAAGTTGCTGCAACCTAAGCATGCATCAGAAAGATATGATATTTGTTGTTTTCTTAATTAGTGTCAGTGTCATTTTGATTAAAATGGATACTGCCAAAAGAATGATATGGTGAATGGAGAGGCTAAAAAAACATAAACTACAGGGATTAACAAAGTAGGTGCAAAATTGAAGCAGACTTCCCACATGACCCATGCCATTTATCTACTACTGGCAACAGGTTGTTCTCTCACATTGCTACTCCCCATTTCCCAAGTCCTCAAATTCTACCCTGTGAAAACTGCCTAACTTCTAGTATTTTTCTTTGATTCTTATTCTCTATGCAATGCAAGAGCAATGTCTTGGCAGCCATATTGGATCCGTCAAACATGTCATAACTGTCTACTGACATCATTGTGTACCTTATGTTACTTATTTGATGAGTAGCAGTTGCCAAAACACCCATTTATCTTGACTTTAAAGCAATTGTTATGCTATATGCAATTGGAATAGACCTATCCATATTTATCGCTATTTTACAAGCCTGTATATGTAATATAATGACCCAAACATGGCTTCAATAGATTTTAATCTGATTCAGCATCCTTTCCTCATGACCCTAGTCCTTGCGTTACTCATAATTACAGATTGCAAGTGTTGCTTGTTGATTTAAGGTGTGCATGTGTGCTTAAAATACCCATTTTAGGCTCCTGGCGGCCATATTGGATTTTTTGAAAAATTCAAAATAATGTTATTTTGGCTTTTTGATTTTTTATTGTTGAAATGATGTGCATTTTGGGTGCTCCAGAGTGGTGGGAGGCCTCAGATGGACCCTATAGCAATAAAAATGAATGAATTAAATATTTTCCAACTTTTTAACATCGGAGGGGGTCCGGGGGTTTAGAGTGCCCAAAATCAAAAGCAAACCCCATATTCTTGTTTCTCATGATGAGTAGCATCTTTTGGAGGTGTACTCAAAAAGATTTTGGTCTAAGCCCCCCCACTATAACCCGAAATGAATATTCTATGCTAAATTGGATGATTTTTCATGAGAATTTGCATGAACAAATTTTGAAACAATAATTATGGTTTTTTAGCAAAAGTTTCACACATAGGGCAACTTTCATATGGGCATCTTAGTCTATCATACATGGCATATCTCTTCTACCCAAGCGAAGAATTGTCACACTGGTATTTAAGATCCATGAGAAAAATAATGAAAAAAATATATAATTTTTTTTAGCGCCTCCCACGCCGCGTAGCGGCGGTACCGCGAAGTGGTACGGGAGTGCACTATGATGATTTCATTTGCCCCATGTGATGAGGTCTCACAATACAAAATAACAGTGGGAGGCGTTTTTTTTAGCGCCTCCCCACGCCGCATAGGGAGGTGAAGTCACGTCACGTGCAGGCGGATGCCAGGCAGATTCTGAGCTCAGCATATTATTGCCCGCAAGCTTGAAGGATAGGGGAAAATTTTAGGCCTGGCATAACTTTTTTAAGAGTGAGAGTTGAGCCTTAAAATTTCATATATGGTGGGCCTTTGGGTCAATTCAAATATTGGTTATTTAAGTTCCAAATCAGAAATTTTTTTACGACATAGTTTATCGCGAGACTTAGGCTCCCTATAGCGGCGGTCCCGCGAAGCGGGACGGGAGGCGCTATGATGATTGCATTTCCCCCATGTGATGAGGTGTCACAATACAGAATCCACAAACTAAATTCCCTTGTATGCAAGAAATGAGGTTGTGACCACTTAAAAAAACGCAGGGAGGCGTTTTTTAAGCGGTCACAACCGCATTTCTTGTTAGTAAAAAAATTACAATTTTTTAATTTTAGAGGATTTTTTTAGTAGAAAAATGGGGTGATTTTGACTCATGGTGTGACTTTGGCTCAATTCATTCTTTTGCCATAGTCTCGCATGTTATTTGACCTAATAAGGTCGGGCTTCCCTAGCCCACTTAAAAGGGTCTACTTCTCATCTTTCCTATCCCCTCAGGATGTGTGTGGTGCACATATGCGCGGGCACTGACACATTCCTCTGTGAAATTGTGTAATGTGATTCTCGCCATGAATATGACCTTAACTGTCGAAATGGCGTTAAACATCTATTACTCACTCACTCACCTAATAAGGTCCCTGTCACTTCAAAAATATAATCTGAATGGTATTTTAGTACTTCAGAGTTTAACTATCTCCTAACCAATGAATATTTGTGCACATTGAATCATAGAACGAACCCAAATTTTACAGTACCCTGGTATCTGTTTTTCGTATAACTGAACATAATATCATATCATAGCCCTGACATCATCTATAAATTCAAAGAATATCTGTAAAACAGTATTTACCCTATAATGTGAGCCAGGATCTGGGGTGGGGGGGGGGGCTGGGTTGGAAGCCAGGGTGATAGGGGAGCAGGACACCTATACCCAGGGCTTGGATGTCATATGGGGGCACAGTGAAGAAAGTTCTTATCTATGGCAGAATGGAGGGTTTGGCAATTAGGTTTTCAATCATATATGTTACACTGCAGTTTAAACATTTCCCACAGAACTTGCAAAACCTATATTTATGTAGTGTCACCCGAGTCCCCATTCCCTCCCCCGTCAGGACCACATGGGGGCCAGGCTTGGGGGTACAGAGGGCCCCCCTCCACCCAGGTGCTAAGAAATGTGTATTGCTAAGGCATCTGTACTGCTAAGCATCATGATATGGTTCCTATATCTGTGAATTTTTTTTATCAGTATGCATCCGATGACCAGCCCTGAAGACTGTTTAATCTCTTTTGAGCCAAAGTCGGCCTGAAGCCCGGTGACTATGGCTCACTCAAAACAATCCAATTTCAATACCTTCCAAATATTTCTTTTAGAATCTAATGAAATCATCATATAAAGATATGGGTCTAAAAAGATTTTTTAATCATTATCTATATAAATATATATTCACAATAGGAATAAAGTTATTATTTAAAACATAAATCACCCGGTTTACGGTATTCGGTGCTTTTGAAATACAAGATGGCCACCATCAGCAAAAATGAATCCAAGATAGCTGCCATAGGCCAACATCATATACAATTTCATAACCAAGTGAAAAAATCCATGACCTAACCTTCATCATCAGATGACACCTCAATTGACACAACTTAAGGTTATCAACTTTCAATTCTGGCAAATTGAGTGAATATTTATGATGTGAATGCAGTCAGAAATGTTCAAGGTCCATTAAATTGGTATTGATATTCCCATGTTAAAGGGCTTATAATCAATATGGCACTTGAAAAGGTAAGTTAAATGTGGCAACACTTTTGACAGGGAAAGACATAGCTCACGGACAAGAGAGACGTATTCTTGGAGAGATGAAATTCCAATCTATATCTTGGTTTTTGAACCAAATTGAAGAGAGGACTAGATCTACCAATGATTACACTCTAAACTTGGTGATTAGAAATCAGAAAAATTGGCCTGGAACCCGCCGCCAAAGAGCCAGGGGGGCCTGGGCCAAAGAAAAATCTTTTTGGGGGGGTTTACCAATAATTTCACCGCCAGATCCATAATTAGAGTTATTAGAATGAAACGGCCTTATATAGGTCAATGTGCCAATAATAGGGAACAGGTGCCGGTAATAGGTGCCAAGAAAAGGTCGGAAAATCTTTTTTATGCCCACCTTCCCCTCAAGAGGGGTCAGAAAATTTTACGCCCCCCTCAGGAGGGGTCTGAATATGGGCAATTCAAGTATCCATAGCAATGTGTCATTCAACGCGCATACGCAATTTTTTTTGAGAGGGGCGAAAATCCATCAAGCCCCCCAGATGGCAATAGATGACTCGGCCCTTAAGCAAGAAAAGCCTGCACGCTACCTATAGAGCTTTTTCAATGAATGTGTATTCACAGACTCGGCGGCCCAGGTGGAGATCCCAGATACACATCGCACTCACTGCACTCTAGGGCCTAGTAGGTAGTACTAGACTATAGCTCGACAGAGCAAGTTGGGAACATGAGTGTTTTGCAGTTTTGGAGGCAGCTCTGATGTAATTGACCTGATGATTCATCGAAAACCATATTGAAATGCTATTGGAACCCAATATTAGGCAATTGAGGCCAATCATGATGCACTATCAAGCTATTCAGCTGTAAATAGCAACAAAAGCATTGTTGGCACAATGGACTAGAATCATAAGATGTACCTAAATCTTCTCACACTTATTGTATTAAGGGCATATATAACAAATAGAGATGCACTAGTTGATTCTAGGGGCAGATAAGAAGCACGAGGCCGTAGGCCGAGTGATTTCTTATCTAGCCCATAGAATCAACGTGTGCATCTCTATTTGTTATATATGTTCTTTATACCAGGGTTTCCACAATAAAATTAAATATATTTACCTTATAAAGCTATGGAAATCAATGATATGTGTTGCGAGTCGACGTAATCCGTCCTCTGCCATATTGGTTTCTCGGCGAGACGACAAGGCTGCTTGGACGCAAAGTGTTACCCCGGCGTGTGTCCTACAGGCATTTTCATAGTAGAACCGCTGGTAAGGACTGCGCGCCACAGCCAGAATACCCTTAGAGCATATGCCAACGTGACAACTTGTGTCTCGCCGCGGTAAATAATCCGTGCGCTACTCAGTCAACATGATTTTGCTCGATTCGATTTTTATATCTTCAATCTTGTATCATATACAGTTCAAATCATGCCAAATTAAAGGTAGGTGCTAGAATATAATGTCTACTTTCATCCTCTATAAGGATTAAGGTGTTATTGCTATAGTTTTTTTAATATCGAATTAAATCTATCATGTCAACTTGCTGTCAAGTCGTCTCGTCTCAAGTGTCAATATCCATTCAATTAGCGCGTACTATTCGAACGTCATTATCTGCTCCCGGCACCGTAAAATCGTTCAAGAACGTGATAACCATGGTATAACACATACTAAAGTATATACTTCACATGTCTTTAAAGATGATCAAGTAGAATACAAAAAAAAGGATAATTTTGGCATCACTGGATGATAATTAATCTTAAGACCTGAAAATTGAAGAGAGAGAGAGAGAGAGAGAGAGAGAGAGAGAGAGAGAACGAGAAAAAATAATTGTCGAAAAAGCAACACTCCCTTAGGTATTTACAGTACGTCCAAGCTTAACTGTGTATTATAGCACTCAAATAGACGGCACCATGAAACAGGTTACCAAGTCCCCTTGTTCTTTTTTTTTGATGTGGCCTTACATGTGAGGATTAAAAGAAGAAACATTGTTTGGAAATTAGATGCTCATGCCAAACTTGACTCTTTCCTTAAAGTCTCTTCAGATTATTTCTTATGTTACTTTGCTTGAAAGTAATATGCTTGCTTGTTCTATAACTGTTAAGATCATGTTCAATTTCAGATATTTAGAGATAAAATGGTCCTTAAATGTGCATGGTTTGTTGAATAGTAAGCATATTAAAGGGGTTAAAAAGAATTCGCTATAAGATAAAGGAGTGAAGACTAGGTCATAGAGTTACATTTTATTTACCTTCTTTTTTATTCCTACATGGGCTTTTTGCATGAACATTACCTTATTATCAGATCCATGGGCCTTTTGCCCCATCGTTGTGGGCCTTCACCCCAGCCTTGCGACATGCAGAGTAAAATGCCCCACTTTTTGTCATACATTCTATTGGAATATTCACTAAGGCTAGGCTTACAAGCTGTTCCACAAATATGATACCTTGTTCCATCTCTTGATTAGTGTGAAAAATATGCTTTAATTGGGATCATTTTCTTAGAACTAGCTGTTTTCTGAATAAGAATCAAGATGTTAAAATTGATTATCTTGAGTCATTATTTGTACCATATTATCTAAGGCCACACCAAATTAAAAAATTGGTCTATGGATTTTCTGTTTTAGAAAATGGGGCGGGAGGGCGAAATTTTTATTTTATTTTTCTAGGAAAATTTATTTGTCTATGGATTTTGCTGAGCCAAAATAAGGAGAGGGCGATTTTCCTTTTTTTTTTTTTGCTCCATTGCTCATCTTTTGACAGGGACGCACAACGCGTAATACATAACTATTAAAACCATAAATGATGCATTAAAATGGCTCAACTGGAATCAACATCTATAGACTTTTCCCTATTCAATGAGTGGTCTACCGTTTCTGTAGCTTCTTTGGTTGCCTCTTCAAGTCCTTTCCCCCCCCCCAAAAAAAAAAAAAAAAAAATCAAATTTCCCAGAAAATGAAGCGGGCGGGATCCATAGACATGTTATTTTTCAAATTAAAAAAAAAATTCCATTTTAGAAAATAAGGTGCGGGAAATCCATAGACCAATTATTTAATTTGGTCTGGCCTAAGGGGTATGCTTACACTGTAAGCTCTAATACTACCTTATACTACCGTAATCTCTCGTAATCTTATACGAGAGGTTTTAGTACTCCCTGGATCCACAAGGGGGACACCAAGACCTTTCTTTTGATATCTTACACTCCTACTTAGTCAGAATATGAGATAGTGGGGTTGAGGAGGTTTCAGGGTGTTTTAGGTACACATAGCCTTTTGAATTTTAAAAATCAATTCAGTAGAACAAAAGTCTTTTTTTTTTTACCATATTCTAAAACTCTAGGTGCATCTTATACGCGAGGTGTGCCTTATACGCGAGAGATTACGGTAACTGGATCTTTAAGCTTTTGTTCTCATCTGAAAGAAGACATAACCTTCCAAATGAGCCCTGACTTGTGTATTTATGTTTAGAATTAAGTGCAGTAGAAAGTCTGGAAGACAGAGCTGGGAAATCACAAAGTTAAATTTTTCACTGAAAAATTTCTATGCATCCCAGATAAGATACATGTATAGAACCTGCCCTTATCCTCCTGGTAACCACTATATCTACTCTGATTCCTATTGACTGAACCCTTCTAAGTAATATGAGACATTATGCAGCATTCCTTGATGTCTACAAGCCAGGTAGTTATGATACAAGGACTCTACTTTGAGGTAATGATTTGCTGTTCATTTCAATACCCCCTTCTTGATGTAAATGGATGTTTGAACATGATAAACCTATTAGTATTTGGGGTGGACCTTATGTTAAAAAGGGTGCTGATTAAGAATATTGATGTTTCCATCTCCTAAGATTTTATGGCGAGGCTGTATATAGCTGAAATTTAAATGGCTGCCGATTCATCCAAATGTCACTTTGCATAGTATAAATATGTACTGTAGTGAGTATTTCATGGGTCCTACCCCCCATAAATCAGCTCTAGGGAAAACTCTGACATTTTAGTTCTAGTTGGAGCTTGAAGTACCAGCTAGGCTGTCCGTAGTAGTGGTCGGGGCAGCACCAGTGGCTTTGATACCCTTCGGAGGTCCTGTTAGTTCTCCAGATTCAGTGGTTGGATGCTTCGGGGTGGACACACTCAAAAAACCAAAGGATTTTATGTCTTCTTCTAGCTGTTTAGCTTCCTGGAGTTTGGTCTAGAGTTTCTCAAATGCACTCTCTGGGGTGCCATCCCAATCCTTCATGAAGCATCCAAATGCCGCCATGAATCTAACATCCTGATGGTCATATAGTTTCCTGAGCTCCTGGAGTTCGTTCTCATATTTCAGTTTCATAGCTTTAGCTTCATTCTAGCGCTAGAGGGAAGCTCGAAGCTGATCTCTGGCTTAACCTTGCATGTCCTAAGAGATTCGTGTTATCTCTTGTCTGGCTAATGTGTCTGTCTTGCCATGCTTTAAAAACATCGTCCTGGATATCGCAGGATTCCTGGGTTCGGTGTCTGATGTAGTCATCGGGATCCTCAAGCTCGAGGTTGGACTTCACCAAGTGCAGCACATTGGTGGTCCTCATGTTCCTGGCTGGAGGTGGGGTCTGACTTATCAGGTTTGTATCAGAGCCGCTCTCATAAGCTGAGCTGGAAGTGGAAGTTGCATTCAGTGATGGGCTCTCAGTGCCTTCTTGTTGAGTCGATTCTGCCACTGCTCCTCTCTCATCTATAGTGATGCCACGCCCCCTGCCAAACTCGGGTAGTGGCTGGCTGGGGTCCTTCATCACCAGGTCTCTTCAGGTCCGCCGGCCGAGTCCGTCCATGACCAGTGGTGGTGGCCGGACTAGCAGGGGGACCCATAGACTTTGGTTTCCCTGAAGGTAGTAAGGTCTGGGACTGAGGACCTGGCTTCTGGACGTCAGTCAGTGTTGGGAAGTCATCTGGCTTCGGAGCCTCCTCAGGGGTAGCTAGGTGCCTCGAGGTTGTATCCACATCGCCTCTCATCCAATCGGAATGAGACAATGTGTTCCGGCCCTCAAACCAAGTCTAGAAATTGCCTGTCGGTGGTTGCCCCTGGGGTAGATAGGCACTCGAGTCTAGAGGGGAGACTTGTTCCAAGCTAGATGGATCTCGAACTAAAGTTCCCAGGATCTTGCTTGGGTCAGGAGATTTCCGCTTGTGGTCAGGTGCAGGGGCTGGTGACTGAGACTCAGACCTCGGTCGTTTAGCATCCCGAGATCGAGGGTCAGTACCAGGGTGGGGTCGAGGCTTGCCATTACGGTCGAGGGCATCAGGATCTTTTCTCTGGATCTTGACACGCCAGTGCATTTCTGCAGACATGTCAAATCGACCTCGTCTCATTGTTTTCAGGCCCTGACATCTCTGATACTGGTTCTTTTCGTTAGTGCACCTATACACAGGGGCATGGTGCATGTGGTACTCCACAAGGTGCCGGAAGAAGGAGTTTTTGCTGGGCCAGACCCTCTCTTTCTCTGATTTGTTGATACAAATCTCGAATGGGCAAGTCGGGTTCTCAGGAGTCCAGTTCGAAGCAGCATACTGCAACTTTGTGTGGTGTTCGAATCCATAATAAGACGTCTTAGTCATGTCACTCAAAGATGCGATCCATACGCGATAATACTTCGCTGGACCAGCATCCTTCCTTAGGATTTTCATCCACTCTTCGTCATCGCTCTCGCCATCATGATTGGTGGCTGGAGGGATCAAATAACTGTCAGTATATCTCTGACAGTCAATGAAGCACTTCGGGTGTAGTCAGGAAAGCCATTCCGAGCATTCACCCATTTGTTCAGGCTAGACTCATCAGGAGCGACTTTCAATGGCTCCACAAGAGAGTCAATGATCTCCAGCAATTGCCGGCTCATTTCCACCAACTGCTGATCTCGATCTCCATTGTTGTCTTTAGTGTCCTCCTGTAATTCCTCCTCCTCAGCTGCTGTGCTGCTTCAGGAGCGAGGGGAGTACTCTTTCGGGTGGTCTTTCATTGGGTACTTCGGGCCGGAGATGGGGAATCATCTCTCCTGGTGGTCTTGCCACCTCGGGTTCGGCTCCGAGAGCTTCGAGGCGAAGTCGAGGCTATAGAGTCATCGCTGTCTTCTCCCTTTTCTTCAACCACCTTCTTTTTACAGCGGCTCGTCTTTCCTTTAGGTTCAGTTTTATCTTTGTATTCTTTAACAGCCTTCTTGACCTCCTTCCGAATCTTTGTCTTTCGCTTCATGAGATCTTTGTCTTTCGCTTCATGAGCTCCTTCCTTTCTTTGTCTATTTCCTCCTGGCGAGGATTCAACTCCTCCAGGGTCATCTCTTTAGAGGCTTGTGCCGTGGTAACCTTGGTGGAGTAGCAAGCTCCACCTTCCATACTATAGGCAGCGTCAGGGACCTTGGTAGCAGCGTCCCAGTCTCAAGCTTTCTCGTTCCTCACTCTCTGCTCTTCCTTCTCGAGCTCAGGGTCTGCCAGTAAAGCATCCTCCTCCTCTCTCACTGGCGAGTTCTTCTGTGACTCGGACATGAACACATAGGTTCGTTCCTTTGTCATTCGGGGTAGCAGGACTTTGGGTGAGTGGACGTTTGGTAAGCGCTCCTCGAACCCTACCAGACCATATAGTATGGGGTAAGCAGTTTGCGATCGGATATGATCGTCCTCACAGATGACATCTACGACGGCGACTAGGCCATTACTGATGCACATGGCCCTGGCTAGTCCGAAATACTTTTCGAACCAGATGTCAGCGATGTCGGAGACTCCATGATCAGTACACCCTCGACAGATTCTAGTTTTTACCAGTGGCCGTCCGGATAAATCCTTTGGTCACATTCAAATATCCGATGGCTGGAGGTCAGTCAGGCAGAGTCACAGGGACTTCGATAATCATTGAATGGGATGTTCCCTCAGATGCATTCAATGTTAGGGTCGCTGGAGCGATCAGTTCTGCAGGAATGCTCAAGGTGCTTGAGATCGTTTCGGGAAGTGTCTGTTCCGTTTCAGAGGTGTCCATCAACTCCACAGTGGGGCTCAGACGGTTCAGGGCTTGCCCTACCTTATTTGAACACTAAGGAGGCGTAAGATATTCGTAGATATCGGGGATCCTAAGGCTTATGTGTGCAGAGAAAACAGCGGCACGTCTTACTCCCGTAAGACGATTCGCGTGCTGTGAGCGATATTGGGTCACAACAAGCGAAGCGGATCCAACGCGCATGCACGGCTGCACTGCGCCACTCCGGATTCCTGGTTCACTAGCGCCACCCTTCCCGCTCGCAGCAGGCATTCATACTACCCCGGATAACCAGGGTTCAAAGTTTGTTTTCTCCATAGGCCGTTGGTGGGACAACCTCCTTCTCTGTTTATATCGACGGGAGTTTGGCAGAAGAACATGTAGCATCAAACATATGGGTCAGGTCGTCAGAAAGTGTAAGATTCTGCCCTTAAAGGGCCTTTAAAATTAATTTTCTAATTCCTTTATATAACCTTAACACAACTGTGAAGGGACTTCCGCTCAACTCAGAAAACCAAAAAATACCGATCTAGCCCATCCGGTTCCATTTTTATTGCTTGTTTTGTGTCATGTAACGTCCGGTACCAAAATAATGAAATAAAGAGGTAATTGAAGTTGCTCTCAGTAATATAAGAATGTCCCATTATGCATAACAAACACATTAATTAACAAGGCCAATATGTCTATTATTGACTTCAATTACAGAATGGAACAGAATTTGAGTTATGCATGTACAGTAGACTGCCTCCTACATGATGATAAAAGTACCGGACGTTACGTAACGTCCAGTACTTTTATCAGAATTATTTCACATAAGCTGCTCTCACATGGAGACAAATGCTGCTGGACACACAATTTTTCGCCAAAGTAGGGGATAATAAAGCCCTTCATATGGGTAATAACAAAGATTATGAAGATTAATTTTTTCCATGTTTTATAACTGATTTAGATTTTGGTATCGGACGTTACAAATTACAGATTTCCATTTTCAAAGACACACAATGAAAAATCCTCACTCAGTAACATGTTCAAACCTGATGGAAATGATACCTATGATCATATACAATACAAAAAATAACTTTAGGGTACTCCAGCTGTTCTTTATTCAATACAGAACATTTGTAAAAAGTACAAAAAATCAAAAAAGAACAAATTTGACTGTTTTTCTTACTTCGGCAAGCTATAAGTCTGAGAGTTTTGGATGGATGGCCACAAATTTACATCTTTCTGATAGCCCTAAGTGTTATCTATCAAATGAGTCTATGTAAAACAAGATTGATTTGCAACTTCTTTCTCTAGAACCATAAGAGTCCAAAATGACCCCAAAACACAAAATCTACTGCTTTCTGGCGACCTGACCCATATACACGCCAGCCTAGCTGTCTGCCACCCACAGGGACCATAAACAGGGTGGTGATATGCGTTGTAGCCATGTTTTGAATCGTACACGAGGTATCTCAACCTCCAAACACATAACTATACATGTAAACAGGACTCTACACTCGTGATTTCGGAACATTAAGTAACAGCAGTCCTCCCGGCAATTCTGGGACTGCGCCTCACCTCTCTACCTTGATTTTTCAACTGAGTATCACAAGAAGGTTTAATGGAAGATGCCAACTTCTTCCCCTACCTCGGATTCTACGTTCCGCCGAAACATTTCCATCACAATTAGATTTTAAATTTGTGTCAATGTCGACCTTCTTAGGTTGTCCCCTTTTAGGCTTCGTATCATTAATCCTCTTACAGGGTCGACCCCTCTTACGCTTTGGGGCCCTTTCCTGCGATATCCTTGCCAATTCATTAGTCTTGACTAGGATTTCGTCTTTTTCTTCATTGAATCGTTTCGAAATTTCCTCACATTCGACGTTAGCAGCGTCACGCCCTCTCTATCTCCTCAGTCTACACACATTGGACTTGTTCATTCGGCCAGTTGCCAAACTCATGAGCATTACAGGATTTTCTGATATAATCCAGGTGACCACATGTGGGCCATCCCAGCTCGAAATTAGTTTCTTACACCTTAAAGGTTCGTGTATTCTGAATACTCTATCGCCAACGCTGAAATGGCGCATTTTTAATTAGTATCATATCCAACTTTTTGCCATTGAGCATTCTTTAATAACTCATTTCGAAACTATCTCGTATGCTCTCTTGAACTGGTCTCTAAGAGATTCCACAAACATCACTGTGCATGGGGCTTCAGGACTTATCCCTATAACTCCATATACTAAGTCCGCAGGCATTATGATATCCTCCCCAAATACTAATAAATTTGGAGAGCAGTTCATCGCGGAATGTACAGTGCTATTATAAACATGTACTACATTGTTCATCCCAAACATCCTGGCAAGAATTCACCAAGGGTTTTAGGACTTGTATCAATGTTTGATTAAATCTCTCTACCGGTTAGTTAGAGTTTTTCAGTTTGCTAAATAATGGCACATTTCTTGCCACAAGTTAGATTCAAACTCTCTCCCTTGATCGCTGTGCATCATCAATGGAGTCCCTAAGTGTAGGACCCATCCTCTCACGAAAGCACTTGCACAGGTGGCAGCCTTGTGATCAGGTAAGGGGTATACTCGGGTGTACTTAGTGTAATAATCGGTCACTACCATCATACAAGTGTTTCCACATGGAGTAGGTTCGATCCCACTATCAATTGCTACCCGAGCAAATCTGACACCAAATAATTCCTGTATCAGGGGAATTTTTCCCATTCCAGGACCAGGTTTATTTTTCCCACATTCCGGACAAGTCATTACCCATCTTGTGATGTCGCTGTGCATGCTCGGCCAGTAACATCTGCGTGCAAGACGTTCCAAAGTTCTCTTCTTCCCGAAGTGTCCGCTGGTCTTATGCCCATGACAATGGAACGTAATGTCGCGTCATAGCGCCATAGGTATCACTATCTGTAGAACCTTTTCCTTAGTAGGACAGGTTTTCCATTGACACAGTAACCAGTCTCGAACTTCCAGCTCGGTCCACTGAGCCAAGAACTTACAGGTTTCTGTCTTCGAGGGACAATGCGGGCCGCTCGGGCCTAGCATTTCGGGTCAAGAATAAAATCACCCTTTTAATTGCAGGATCAGTTTGTTCAATCAATCAATCTTTTGGCACTTCCTGATAGGCCTTCGGGACAGGGCATCCGCATTAATATGCTTTGAACCTGCTCGATGTTGGATCTGGCTATGCTCCAACCCAAATTCTGACAAATGTGCCAGCCAGCGACCAATCATTCCTTCTGCGTCCTTGAAGTTAAGGAGCCACCTTAAGGAGGAATTGTCCGTTCGTAGTGTGAAATCAGTGCCCCACAGGAAATGACGAAACTTTTTAGTATACACCACTACAGCCAGTAACTCTCGTTTAGTGGTGCAATAGTTTTGTTGTGCCTTGTTCAATGTGTTACTAGCAAAAGCAATAGGTACTTCTGCTCCACCCTGGACCTGTGATAGAGCCGCACCAATGCTATCATTGCTAGCGTCCGTGTCCAATATGAAATGATCATCCACTGTGGGATATTTCAATACTGGCGTGTTAGCAAACAGACATTTTATTTGCTCGAAGGCTAAGTCCTGTTCATCACCCCAGGGAAAGCTTTCCTTTGCTCTACCCGGAGTCCAATGTGCTAATATCTGCAGGGGATAGCTCACTTTTGAATAATTCGGAATGAAGTCTTGATAGTATGAGCAGAAACCTAGGGAGGATCTAATTTCCTTCGCATTTATAGGTTTCTGGCAGGGTCGGCTTTTACAACGTCGGGAGTTATTATATGACCAAGATAAGTAATGGATGTTTTAAACAGATTACATTTCTTAGCCTTTAGCTTCAAACCATTAGCAATTATCCATTTCAAGACTAATTCGAGGTTATAGGCATAGTCCTCAAAAGTCTTTCCAAATACTATGACATCATCGAGATATACCAGGCAACTCTTCCACAGAAGATCACTTAGTATTTCCTCCATCATAGCCTCCATCAAAGCCTGGGATTGGAGATCTAAAGTACAAAAGTATTTAGTCCCCCCAAGCGAGTCTAATGTCTCGTCTATCCTAGGTAGAGGATAAGAATTCTTTTTAGTTAAACCATTTAACTTCTGATAGTCTATGCAAAACTGAATGGTTCCATCCTTCATAGTCATATATATGGGACTGGACCAAGGGCTTGTGCTAGGCACAATAACTCCCTTCTCCAGCTGATCCAAGATTTGTAATCTCTGATAAGGTATCTTAAATGGCTTAACATCGCCAGTGTCAATAGTGTGTAGTACCCTGCTAGTCCGACCGACAGAACCTCCAGGCTTTCCAAAGGCGTTGGAGTAGGTGGCTAGCTATGTCCAAAGTTGTTCCTTCTCTGACTTCCTTGTCAAAGAAGACTCCTCTACTAACTTCTTCATGTCATCGGGCAATCCTCGAACTGTATTCTCAGTCAGTTCAGTTCGAAACTGGGCTTCCAAAATGTGTTCAGTCAGAAACATTTATCCGATTCTCTCATTTTTCAAATAGATAGGGGTTTGACCTCTATTTATTACTGGGGGTTCTGTCAATGATCCGTTTCCTACCAAAGTGTCTACAGACTCCAAGTGTAGACTGTATAGCACCTCAGGATGAGGTTCAAATACAGCACTCGAGCCTCGGAAGGCATTATTCGATGAACACAACACATTGCAGGCAATTCCAGCTGTTATTTTCACAGTCTGTACCACGGTGGCCACTGAGGACACCTGTCTCAGTATGCACGGAATCTTGCAATTGTATGGTTGCCGGATCTTCAACATCCCAAATCGGGGGTCCAAAACAGCACCATACAAATTTGTGAAATCCAATCCAATAATCCCATCGTCACTTATGTCGGCAATGGTGGGGCTCATGACATATTTGTATCCCCCCATTCCGATCTGGATGAACGTCTTACCAAAAGTCTGCATCAGGCTACCGTCGGCCGTGCAAGCATTAACACCAACAGGTAGTGCTTCATGGTTGCCGGACACCAGGCTGAAGAATTTTCTTGAGACACACAAATGGCTGGCACCAGTGTCAATCAAAAAATTTCCCAGTCAGCCCCTTCACCGGTACAGTAACATAACATTTCCCCCCCAAAGGAGAGAAGTTCTGTGCAAATCGGAGTTGTTCTTTAGAATCGCCGATCTCCCATCTGAAACCTTTCAGAAAAGTTACACACAGATGGTTCGCGGGGAAGTGTGCCGCACTCACACGCGTCAACTCTTCAACCCAACCTCCCTCTTCTTCCTTATATTGCCTATTTGTTGAGATAAGGTCATGTTCTCATCTAGAGTGACACCAAGGTAATTAAACGTTCTTTGTATGGCGATGGGTTTGCCACCTATTTGCAGAGTAGGATTAGTGACTAGTAGGGCTCTTGTGGGAGTGCCATAAGTGACTTGAAAGGTTTTGTCAGAGTTGATGGTAAGCCTATTTAGGTCACACCAGTCAGATATTCTATCTACATCAGGTTGGGCAATTAAGGCTATGTCCTGTGGTTTTTTACCTTCCGTTATCATGACTGCATTCTGGAATTTTGTACTATGTCAGGGAGTTCGTTGATATAAATAGAAAAAAGGAGGGGGCCTAAAATTGACCCTTGGGGTACTCCATACTTTACTAAGGTGGGAGGGGAGGTCTTATTATTAGCTCTAGTGCTATGCTGCCTATTTTCTAGATAGCTTTTGAACCATCTAAGTACAGATCTGTTGGCTCCCAAAAGTGCTATTTTATGTAATAATCTGCCATGGTGGACCATGTCAAAGGCTTTCCTCATGTCGATAAATAGAAATGGTGGGGTGGGGTGGTCACAATAGAGGGGTGGCAGTTATGTGAGAGTTGACTGTAGTACACCCTTGCCCTGGACCTGTCTGTGCTAGTAAATGAACACTCACCCTCATTATGTAATATAGACGGCCTACTCACTCACCCACAAGCAGCAAAGTATTCAAAATACCATCTAACCTATTTAAGTTTATATGTATGAATTCACTGTTGTCAATTTATATTTAGGAGTTTTGAATGGCATTTTGCCGTTACTAGAATAAGAAAATGTGTGTTCATAATGATTATCTCATTGAAAATTCAAAATGGCTACCACCTACTTTGTCTAAAATGGTTATATTGAACTTGAAGTCCCCTGACCATATGAATATATATTGGGTGCCTTTGATGGAATTTTTACCTTTATCAAATCAAGAAGTGAAGTATGTGTCAATAAATTATGTCGATATAGCATTAATCTCATTCAAAATGGCTACCACCTATGTTATCAGGGATGAAAAATATGAATTTCTTGACCCCAAAATGACGGTTCTAACGACGGCAGAGATATGTGATTTTTAAAGAAACATCTTGAATAATTCAAATTACTCAAGGGTGACACTTCCACACCCGCCTGGATGAATAATCAAGAGAGAAAAAAACTATAACCTACGAGTCCGGGTCCAGCTACAATTCTGCTGTGTAGTCTCTTTGGGAACATGTACGCTGATGTCAAATGGCATCCAAGCCTAGAACCATCATTGCTTTTACAGGTATGTATTGTCTTACCTTAGCAACAAAGTTTTATGGCACAAAACCTGTACTTAAACCACATCATAGCTGCTTGATAGATTGTAACGAAATTTGGTATAAATAACAAACATAAATACCATATCACAAATCTCTTCTATACATTTCTATATTGATAGAACTTGTATAGAACGAAGTACTTTTGACAGGAACTTGTTTATAATGAAGTTATATTGACTCCCCATATTGGAAAAAGTATGAATTAATGGTTCAATAGACAGAGATGCTACTCACTGGCCGACAAAAAACAGGAAAACTGGACTTTTGACACATTTTCCCAGGAATTTAACATAATTGAATACAGAAATCTTGGGATCAAAACCACGAATTCCTGGTAAACCAGGAAAAGTGGCATCTCTGAATAGAGGCAGGTAGAGAAGTCCTATCACACCCTCTGACACCTCTTAGATCTCTCATTCCACTACTGCAGCTTAAACTTCAATAGAGGCAGGTAGAGAAGTCCTATCACACCCCCTGACACCTCTCAGATCTCTCATTCCGCTACTGCAGCTTAAACTTCAATAGAGGCAGGTAGAGAAGTCCTATCACACCCCCTGACACCTCTCAGATCTCTCATTCTGCTACTGCAGCTAAAACTTCAATAGAGGCGGCAGAGAAGTCCTATCACACCCCCTGACACCTCTCAGATCTCTCATTCCGCTACTGCAGCTAAAACTTCAATAGAGGCAGGTAGAGAAGTCCTATCACACCCCCTGACACCTCTCAGATCTCTCATTCCGCTACTGCAGCTTAAACTTCAATAGAGGCAGGTAGAGAAGTCCTATCACCCCCCCTGACACCTCTCAGATCTCTCATTCTGCTACTGCAGCTAAAACTTCAATAGAGGCGGCAGAGAAGTCCTATCACACCCCCTGACACCTCTCAGATCTCTCATTCCGCTACTGCAGCTAAAACTTCAATAGAGGCAGGTAGAGATGCCCTATCACACCCCCTGACACCTATCAGATCTCTCATTCCGCTACTGCAGCTAAAACTTCAATAGAGGCGGGTAGAGATGCCCTATCACACCCCCGACACATCAGAGGGTTCTTTTTTACTACATTTACCAGGGATGTGATTTCTCCTACATCTGTAGGATTTCCTACACTTGAGTGTCAAAAAGTTGACTCTCATGATTTTCAGGGATCCAATGAGAAAACTTTTTAATGTTTATGGGGGTGGGGCTGTCTTTGATATTTTGAGGCTATGAACCACCAAAGAGACACAGTCATGTTGTCTGATCAGGGTTCCTACATATTGGCCAAAATGAAATCACATCTCTGATGTATATTAATGTATTTTAAGTCAATGTGAAAGTAATGACATTCTATTCACTGTTAAGGATTTTCAGTGTTTCCACCCCCCCCCCCCCACACACACACACAGAATGTTGAACTTGGTTATAACGAAATTTGGTTACAACAAACTTTTCAAGCCTGTAACAAGGTGTTTGTTGTAACCAAGTTTTACTGTATATAGACTATGGGGGCAGTGGCACCTGTTGGGATGCAGAGTGGAACATGCAGCACAGGGTGATCACACTGCCTGCAGCCACAGGGCCAGATGAAATAAACTCCTTCATTTAGGGCTTTTGGGGGGTATTGAACATGGGAAAGGTACTGCTCTAAATAATATGATATATAGTACTTATGTTGGTATTATTTGCCTTAGGTATCTGGTAATTCATTTCAGTTAATAAATCCTTGTGTGCAAAGGTATAGAAAAGAGGGGATGATAATTATAGGCCTATTTCTGCCTCCTGTATGCCAGAGTTGCACAAAGCTATGATAATGGGTATAGGTGTATTCTTTTACTACTTTTTTGGATTTCAAGGGAAGGTGGTATGTCACATGCGGGCCTTTTTTCTCCGCATGTCTCCTTTTGTACCCCCACATGTCTCTTTTTTGGTCCGTATGTGTGATATCATGTAGGTCATAACCTTTGTTGATCCTGTTTTTCTACTTCCGGCCGCCTGACATACAAACATCAAAATGGTGTACGGGTCCCTTTACCTCCACCGGGAATATTACAAAAGGATCCACCCTCTCTGTTTTTTCACAGAGAGAAAGTTTCAGCAGCGCTACAGACTAAGTAAAGCCGTGCCACATATATTAATAAAGAACTATGTCTCGGTCCAGCAGAAGAAGATTTTCCAGGGTCGGTATGCTATACCACACAGCCTCAGAATAAGTTCTTACCGTACATGTTTATTTATCTTTGGTACTGTATGTAGTTCTGTGTTACACATGGCTGACACTTAAATATAGGCTAACAGGAAAAGCCCTAAGTCAGGGTGCAGGTTAGATTAGGGTATTTTCATTATGAATTATCATACAAATATCTACAAGAACTATGAAGCCTTTCTTGATACTTGATACATGTCTTGTCTTCTGTATGTGGTCCCTCATTTTGGTACATTAAATACCCATCCCTCTTGCCTTCTTACATATATATGTATTTAACTTCTATTTCTTTTTTTAAGTTTTGCATAGCTCTGCGATAGAGCCTCCTACCCTTCTTCCATGACAACATCACAGATTACGTGAAGTGGCCTGACACGAGGACTGCCAAAAACAACAACAGTATGCCATTCTACCAGAAGACACGAAAGCCAAAATGTTTCGGCCTCATCGATGGCACCCACGTCCCTATTCAGTACCCAAGAGGAGTGACTGTAGACGAAAATCAGTTCTATTGCTATAAGGGCTATTACAGCATAAACACCATGGTGAGTACAGTTAAGTCTTATCTTTGTTTTCATATCTTTACCATTTGTCCCTATGTTACCTAGATTTGGACTTAAAACAGAAGACAACCATGCAGTCATACTATACATGTGGGAAACAGGAGTCAGATGTCTCCTTTCTTTTCCTATGAGCTCCAATTTTTTCCCACATACTCATATGTATCCCTATTTAAAGTTTTTCTTTGGATTGAATGTTTTGCAGATCATCTGTGACTACTTCAGAATTATATTCCATGTCAACGCCAGTAATCCGGGTAGCTGCAACGACATCTATTGTATGAACAGCAGCCAAATTAAATACCTCGGGGAAAGGCAGGACTTCCAGGGGTACTATCGGCTAGGGGACTCCGGGTAAGTTAACTCCTTGTAATGTTTTTCTACATGAAAAAACTTGCTTTAAGTCCACATGTTTTCATAATGCAAGTCAGAATATATCATATGAAATTCATTATGTGTTATTCTTTTTTCACTTATGTTCTAACTGACTACCTCCTAACTCCCGTGAAAGTAGACTACAGAGTCTGAGCATCTGTACAACAAATGGCACAGAAAGACACGCTCACGGGTAGAGAGGACCATTGGAGTTCTGAAGCAGCGTTGGAGGTTATTATATTTTCATTTCTGTTAACTTATTCTTTAAATTTAAAAAAATTCCCGTGATTAGCTTCATGGTATGCCTACAAAAAAAAAAAATAAATAAAAATGAGGAAGAGATGCCTGTTTTCGGACCCTACAATAGAAGTTCTTCTTAAACTTGAATTTCCCCTTTGTCTTACCTTTAAGCCAAGCCGAATTTTCTCGTTTTGAAAGACTTCCACCTACATTTAGACAAATATATATTTACCATATTTAATATATATGTACCATATAACAGCTGCCTAGACTCTTCAGGAGGATACCTGAGCCAGGACCCTCCACGAGCTGGGGCAATAATAGAGCGCTGCGTTTGTTTGCACAATTGTGCTACAGTCGGGAAGGTACAACTGCTTAGGGACTTCCCTGCTAAAGACGGGTTCAAACCCATCCAGCAAAGGATAACTCAACCCAACCCATGCCTGACTCAGGAGAAGGCAAAGGTTGCTAACCTGCGCAAGAACTTCATAGAGGACCATTTTAAGACTAAGAAGAGGACAACTGGAAGCCGTCGGCATCGTATACGTTAAACGAAGAAGAACACATGAGACCAGATATATATCCTCAAACTTTTATTGTAAACCTTTTAACTAATAAGCAAATTGTGTAACCTGTTAATTATTCTTGTATACATGTCCATATGTAGGCATCAAGTGTCATGGCTCTGTGAGCTCCTTCTTCTGATAGACAAAATCTGTTTTTATTGTTAGGCTAAGACATACAGGGGTATACATATCTGCTCTTTTAAGTTGAGGTTCTGTGCAATACAAGAATAAATGCCATGTTCGAAACACTACAACCTTCTGGAAGACGATGTATAGTCTGTCCAGTGCTATGTTCTCATTTTTCTCTGATTAGGGAAAGCGGACATGTGGGTAGAAAACTTATGCTGTAATGCACTGACATCGATGTCTCCATAAGTGAAGGGATATACCTCGTTGCTAATATATCTCAACTACATAACAAACCCATGTTCATGCATACATGGCATATATGATAAACTGTAACAAAAAATTATGAGATAGAAAAAAAAATATATATATATATACATATATATATATATATATATATATATATATATATGATATACACATATATGTAATATTATTTTCAACTTTTTCAAGTCACTCTGCAGTAAGGACCAACAGTAAAACTGTTATGTTGAAAATAAATGATTTGGCACCATGTGATGACTCAGAATAGTTTTTGACCAATGACTTCTGCCCTACATTCGAAACATTAACATCCTATCCATGAAACAAACTTAAAAGCTGAACTCTGCTACAATAGTGAAAATGCCACATAGGCCGAAACAGGATCCCTTAGAATAGAAGAAAAGTGGTATTGAACCATACAACAGTTTCGGTTATGAAAAATGTATCTGAACGCTAAACAAGGCACTCATGAACTTTGGTTTAAAAGTAATATCAGAATAATTTTTCTTCAATCTCTCTGCTTCTTGATGCAGAGCCTCTTAGATCGCTTGAGGGTCGGCTTCCCGTTTCCATGGTCCGTCTCACGTTCTGTGTCCCTTTCGTCCACTCCCTCTGGCCCCGAAGAAGCTGCATCCAGTGCCATATTTGCCAGCTCGTTAAGCATCGATCTCACTACAGTCATGGGTTCTTGTAATATGACAAATTCAGTTCTATTCAGGACATGAAAAGACGGGAGGCCTCCTTCGTCATCGACACTTGTACTTAGAATAGCTGTGGCATGAGACCAATATATAGGCTTACTTATAAAAAAATGAATGTACATATGGTTATGTATGAAACATCTTTGAAAGTGGGATTTTTTTGTTCGACTTCTGGATAGTATTTGCTGATTTTTTTTCAAGTAAACAAACCTCACCTGATGCTGGTAGGAGGTACACTTCCTCTTTGTTCTCCTTCGCATCTTCCTGCTCATCCTGTTCCTCATGTAAGGGCACTTCAGTCGCAGATGAATAAAACGGTGGCTCGCAAACATAAGAGGAAATTATTTTATATATAATTTTTTAAGTGAACTTCATGTTTGATTTACCTTCAGAATGGAACAAACTATCATTTATAGAAACCTCTGTCCAAATTCCGCATACATGAAAAGTTTCATGGCTGTACACATTTGACTACAACTTATACAGACTATCAGCAAGCGCTCAAGGTATACATATCCATGCCAACCTTAAAATTTTTTTTTCCTGCGGCCCTCACACCACTTAAGTCGCGCAGGATCTGGATGGGTCAAGTATGCTGATGTGTTCCTTGGGGAGAAAGGTTCAGGTCGAGGGTCTTCTTCTTGTTGCTCAGGGTCGACAGGTACAGAAGGGATGGTTGCACTGGTTAAAGTTCCTGGAACAGGTGACACTGGAACTGGAGTTTCTTCTCTAGACCTACATCTCTCCTCCATTGTAGGGACCTCCTTCTTAGGGACTGAAAAAAGACAGATATGAATAAAGGACATATATATATATATATATATATATATATATATATATATATATATATATATATATATTGGATAAATGTTTACATCCGATGTCACCATGTTCATATCAATTAGAGAGAAACTTATATACACATGTCACAGCGGAAAGTCAGGAAAATTAGATCCACATATGTGTTTCATGGAACAGCCTAAAATATAACTTACCTTGGCCAGTTGATAGTCTTCTTTCTAAGGTCTCTGCCAAACGCTCTATGTTAGCACTCATTGAAGCGACAACTCTGTCTGCCCTCTTCAAGTTAGTGGCAGTAAATGCGGAGTTCTCATTGAACGTCTGTGCTGCAGTGGACATGTGTTCTGTCAGTTTTTTCATATGTACACCTACAGCAGCTATGTTGTCCAACAAAGCCCCAACCGTACAGTTCAATTTAGAGAGACTTTTTGTGGTTTCTTCAGCGTCCTCCAGGTTTGCCTCTCCTACCTTGCAAGCAGCATTCTTGACTGTAGTCCCTATGTCATCCATGCTCTTGACAAAGTTCATACACTTTTTTAGAACGACAGATGTCAGTTTTTCATCTACAGTCTGTATAGCCTCTGCTGTTTCTTTGTGCCTGTCCCTGGTGTCTTGGCAGTGTTCCTTGAGAGCCCGACAAGTAAATTCTCGGTGCTCATTTACTACTTTCATTAAGTCCTCGTTGGACTTCTGACTAGCGCTACAGACAGACCTCGCATGCTCTTCCATGTTTTCAGATATGGAAGAAGAAACTGAAATTACCATTCTTTGAATCACATCAGACATCTTTTTCTCCATGTCGGAAGCTAACTTTTCTATAACTTGAGCGCTTGCTTCAGGAAAAGGGTTCTTCCTGAAGGAATCATTGACAGCCCTATGTATTCTGTCTAATGCAGGAGTGTCTTGTTTAGTTTTCTCAGTGACAGTTTTAGGGAATATAGGGGATGGATCCTGTGGGGTGCTGGTAGTAAACTCATGTGAAGTATTTGCTTTCAGTTTCTTCATCATTTCTGCCACCTCTGCTTCTGTGTAGGTTTTTCCTCCCAACTTCTTGGGTATCTCGGGAGAGGGTGGGGGAGTTTTATTGTCAGGGAAACTTTCATTGATTAACTTTGAGAAACTAGCACCCCTTCTCTCCCTGCGTCTTTCATTGTTTTCCTGTACTTTGGTCCTTTTCTCGGGAGGGGAAACTTCAACTCCTGAATCCATGTTATCATTTTTCCTTTTATTTGACAATTTTCTCTGAGTCCCTCATGTGGAAGAGGTTGAGCTGTAACAGCCTGCTTGGGATGTGGAGGGTTTACCAACTTGTCTGGATGTGGAGGGTCCAGGACCTGCTCAATATGTGGAACGCTGTACACGTTGGCGTGAAAGTCCAGGTTGTGATTCCTGCGAAGGTCCAGAATCTATCTTTCTGGGAGGACCTTTAGGAGGCTTGCCTCCACCTGTATCTTTTCTTGGGACATCATTTGAGGTTTTCGACTCGGGGAATTGAACATCACTTATTTCCCTTAAAGCATTAGAAATGAGGGACTGATCAGACTTTGTATTGTCTTTACTCAGGAGGACTTCAGCTGCATTTCTTTTAGGAATTTTTAGTTTGGATTGGGCCAACTTCAAAGAGGAACTAAAGTTGCTGTTGATTTTTAACATGTCTTGTCTCGATACACTGGAATAGGGTTGCACGTCTTTGTACAATTCATCCCCTGCTTCTTCCTCCTCCTCGTTGTAATACATAGTTGAGTGCGCCTCCTCCGGGTCCTCATATATTTCATCTTCGTCTGCCTCAGGGTCCTCCCCATTCCGCTGTCGGAGTTCCAGTTCATCTTGGACTTCTTCTGAAAACAAAAAAGAAACATATTTAGCTGCATGAAGGACATTCCTCTAAAAGTTAGTTCTTATATTTGACTTCAGGTTAATACATACATATATATATATATATATATATATATATATATATATATATATATATATATATATATATATATATATATATATATATATATTGAATAGATATTATGTACACTGAAATAAAAAAGTAGAATACATTATGTGGTTAGGATATAAGTAGTTACAATAAGCATTGGTTTAAAAGGTATGACGTTATTTGTTAAATAGGAATACATACCTCTGCGTCTTCTTCTAGCAGGTCACCCTCGGCTGCGGCAGTCATAGCATTGCTTGGCATACCCAAATTCTCGTAGTCCTCCTTCTCCGGCCGTGTGGAGTCATAACAAGACCAACGGCCTTGGGGCCTTTTCCCGCTCTCAGGCCTCATCCCTGATATACCTGAACACAAAGAACATGGGACAAGAAGAAGTTATAATTTGAATATCTTATATGGGCTCGTTTAAGACAAAACTTATACGCGAACCATTTATTTTGACTGTAAGCTTAAGTGTATAGTGTACAGGGGGAGTTTCCATTTGTTTTAGGTGAAACAAAGCATGAAGCACTTAAAAGTTAATCGTTGACCTGATAAAAAAAATGTAAAAAATCGTTTCCTGAACTCACCCAGTGCAACTTCTTCACCGCAGTAGTCTAGCGCAGCCTGCTCCAGTTCATGCAATACGTCTTCCGCAGCACGCTGCCCTGATCCAGAGGTGTATTTTGCGTCTATACGTTGGCGCTAAGAAAAAGGAAAGGTTGAATACAATGAATTCTTCATGACATACATACCGGAGAGAAGAGAAAGACTTTAAAATATTTTGTTTCATTTGTGACTTAGCCTATTTAATTCTTGGATGATTAGGGCAACTGCATGAAATTGTGATAGACTCTACATGTAAAAAGGAAGAAATAAGCCACTTGTTTAAGTGAGAGAGATTACCTAGGCCTAGTCAACCAACACTGACATTGATGGGAGTGATACTCTTTGAGTGGGATGTCTGAGGAAAGCATATGCCTGTATTGGTATTTCATATCAGATGAATGCATTAAAATTCCCTACCTTTACAAATCTTTTTTTCTTGTCAAAACTTAAGCAACTTGTGATTTTTTGATGACATGATGTCATACAGCCCATGACCCCCCTCCCCCCCTTGTCATGCTTGGTCATGGGGAGTGGGACCCCCCTCCCCCCTCATGCATGACGTCATTTGTACACAGCCCCTTAGTTCCACAGTCTGCCACTAGAGGGACGCGTTTCCCGCATTGTCTCACTCATAACCAGCAATTTACAATTACTAATAATGGTGTTTCATGTATCTATTTGTAAGCATCAGGGGCGCAGGAAAAGGGGGGGGGCAGGGGGGCCTGGGCCCCACCAATAATGATGAGGTTCCCTATATGAGCCTATATAAAAATATAGCAGGCCCCCCAACCAAGACCCCTGCCCCCCCAATAAAAATTTGCTTCCTACGCCCCTGTGCATGCTCCCCCTCCCCGAAGTCCCTATAGCTCCAATTAGCAAATTTTGAGGGATGGCATTTAATAGCCAAATTGATTCGCCATGGCTAGTATTATCCCTATTTTTTTAAAGTATGGAGGAAAATACAGGTGTGGGTTTGATAAGCACACACAATCTGCCCTAATTATCTTTTTTCTTTACCTTTTGTCTTTAACAATGTTTTTCTTTTGCATACTCTAAAGCTTCACGTTTATGCCGTGGCTCCAAAAATTAGGGTATGGCATAAACAAGGGTATTTGACCCTATCCACAAACTCGGGGTGCGGCTTATACATGGAGCATTTTATGGCACCTGGAATTAAAGGCAAATGCTGTCACTTAGACAGCTTCCACCTGGTGGCCAAAATCAGAACTTATTATTCCTACTCTTCTAATAATAATTTACACCCTAAATGGACAACTGGTATTCTGCCGTTATCAACTTTTTTTTGTCTTATTTGTTATTATTATAGTTATGATAAAGACATTTGTTATGGCGATACAGGAAGATTTAGCACCATGACGTAGATTTCATTTTGCAATTTTGAACTCTTAGTAATAAGTACGCAAATTAATATCACCCAGAGTTGTTTTGAGATAAACCAGTAGCAGATCAAAAACTAGCTAACCTGTTGCATTTGTAGATTTTGAGAATGTATAAGCCTCTAAAGCCAGAAAGACTTGAGTTAAATAGAGGACATGTATATATTAGTAGAGCAGAAGATCTATGCTCCAAAAGGGCCTTATTTAAGGAGTTTAATTCTAAGAAATACTGAAAGCTACAACATGTTTAATTATCTTGTTTGATGTGTCTGGATATGGAAAAGTGATGGTGTGGGTGTAAACTCTCGTGCAGGCACCTAGAAATCTGCATTTCTATGCAATCATCTCTTCAAATTATAGGTCCCTTTTTTAGGGTAGGAAAAAATACAAATCCATCTGTTCTTACTCTTATATTGATGTTATAGAAATTCTGATGGTACCTACCCCCCTAAAATGGACCCAAGGAGAATGCTGATGTCTTCTATTTGTTGCTAGGACAAGCGGTTACCTAGAAATAGCCACTTTTACCTAGCAACTGGCCCTTTCCGAGACATTGATCGATTGATTTTCTGATGGTATGTAGTCCCCTAAAATGGACCCATGGAACATGCTGAGGCTTTCCATTTGTTGCTAGGACACACATCTGCCTTTTGCCTAGCAACAGGCCTTTTTTGCTACAAGAGATGAACTACACTTGGAATGAGTTAAGGAGTCAAGAGTAAGGAAAGACTTTGTATTGATATGATACTAAGAGGGTCCATAAACTAATTTAATGCTATATTGCATTATTAGCATACCATGTCTCTGTCCAATTATCATATAAGGATATATAGTGAACACAGGTGGTTATCAGATTTTCTCAAGGTGTATCTGGTATCAGATAACCAGTCCCTCTGAGAATTGTTACAATTTCTATAAACTTACACTCAAGTATATCATTCGGGATGAACAAAACTGCCAATTTCTGGAGAGGAAATTAGGAATTTTTCATAGATAAAAGTCCAAGAGGGAAGGCAGCCTCCTACTACATATAGGAATAGGGATTGTAGAATCATGTAGCTTAATAGGGGCAGTCAAGTGGCCAAAAGGGTGAGGCTATAGATTCATGATTGGTACCTACAATAGAAAAAGGTCAGTGCAGGGTAGGGTTTTTATATGCAAAACCATTGTATGCAAGTATGGGCCCTTTCAGGTTACATCCCTCCCTAATCACTGAGCATTCTTGTAAGTGAGTAAGATGAGTAATTATCAGTTAGCTCCATAATCATGGTTTGAATTATTCTTGCAGCATCTTAGGAACTTAGGTCTCAGTTGCCAAACAAAGACTGACAACCTCAAGGTAATTATCTGTAGAGGTCGGCAGAAAATGTCCTGGAGAAAACGGGAGTCGAACCTGGGACCCTCCAACTTGCAAGCGGAAGCTCTACCGCTGAGCTACTTCCCCGTCTGACATTCTCTACCTTCCACCTACACCTGGATCGGTATGATACACAAGGGGGCAGCTTACACTGGCCGACCAGCCCCTGAGGTGCAACCAGAACGGGGCAGATGGCCTACCACCATGGGCTTACAGCCAGAGCTGGCCCCTACATATCTCTAGCTATTGTTGCAACTCTCAGTTGGGTAGGCTAAGAGTTATGGACAGAAGTAGAATCGTGTACTGGTTTGTTTAGTTCATATCTCATAATCAGTAGTTGTATATGTTCAGACCCATTAATTGCCCTCTTAACACTATCTGCCCGGGCATTGGGTTTTCCCTATCGATCCAGGTGTGGTTGGAAGGTGAGAGCATCAGGTCAGGGGAAGTAGCTCAGAGGTAGAGCAGCTGCTTCAAAGTTGTAGGGCCCTGGGTTCGAGTCCTGGTTTCTCCAGAACATTTTCACCAACCTCTACACCATTTTTGTGATAAAAATTTACATTTCGGATTTTTTTTCGACTACTATATGTACAAAGGAACGGGGTAGATATAGGGGTATATTTCCCCCACTAGATGGACCTCCCCACCACCTGGGTCAGGTGGTTCTGTGCTGCCACACCAGGTGGCACTGCACTGAGACTGAACAAAGGAACTGAGTCATGGACTCCATGGACATTTGGTCATAAAATTTTGGTCAAAGGAACTTAGTCATGGACTCCATGGACATTTGCTCATCCAAGTGGCTTGGGAATAAGTTGAGGATGCCTGTTGTGCACTAGAGTTCACTTCTATACCTCCTGGAACACTGCTGGGAGGGACTTTCATTGCACTCAAGCTAGACCCAGCACCCGCGGTGGTCGAAAGAATCGACCGGGAGCTACCGGGTACCGCGTGGGCACCAAAAGACTATTTTGATTGGCATTTTTGTAAATGAAGATTATTCATACCTGTGACAAGTTGTTGAGGGCCTGTAGGGGCCTGTGGGAGGCCAGTTTGGCCTGTATTCATCGATCTAGAGGCCGTAGAGCCGTGAACCGGCTGTTGACAACATTTGGTGCGTTCGGGTCCCTGCCTACAACCTCAGTCACTAACTGTTTTATTGTCAGAACCCACGGCCTCTTCTGCCCTTCTCCATAGCTTGTAAGCTTGTAACTGGGCATCTCCTGCTCAGTTTGCCCTCAGTCTGTGCTTGTTCCCTCACCCCTGGCACCAGATTGCCAGATACCAAAGGAAATTTATGAGGAATGTTACTGGGGTTTGGGTAGTCGAACGCTCTATGGTGCGTTCGGGCCCCTGCCTTCAACCTCAGTCACTAACTGTTTATTGTCTCACCCCTGGCAGCAGATTGCCAGATACCAAAGCAAATTTATAAGAGTTGTTACTGGGGTTTGTGTAGTCTAACGCTCTGTGGTGCGTTCGGGCCCCTGCCTACAACCCCAGTCACTAACTGTTTATTGTCAGGACCCGCGACCTCTTCTTCAGCTAATTCCACCACCATCGATATGACTAATTGTGTCGCTTGTAGTACCCCGTATCATGGGAATTCCTCTAAATGTCCACATTGTGGTGTGGCGAACCCGGGGAGAGCGGGAGATACGTCCCATAATATATCGGATTCATCCAACCGTGACCCTACCGGGCAGGAGGACCAAGCCACCGGGGGGGAGAGCTCTCCGCCCAGCCCGCAGGACGGGCAGGACGATAATTCTGACGATTATTTGGGAGAGAATGGGGACTTGCTGAGGCAAATTGCTGCAGAACGCTCACGTAAAAAGGAAATTGTTCGTTTATCTAAGCGCAGAGAATTAGAATTAGAGTTAGCTAGTATCCGTTCAGAGAATAATAGGACATTGCGTGAATTAGAACATGGTGAGCGGGCTTGGCGAGGCGCCATTTCGGCGCTTGATAAACCCACATTCGTTGGCCAATCAGAGGCCGACGTCAACATTCCGGACAAGTCAACTTCCCGGTATAATCAACCGCACACCCAGGGAAATCAACCGCACAACCAAGCTACTATTCCCCAGTCCCGAGTTGATTTAGACAGTGAATACCATGAATTTCTGTTATGGAAAGAGTGGAAGCAGGGCAGATTGTCATCTAATTCAGCTGTGGGTCAGTCTGTTGGTGTTAAAGTTGAGCCCCCAGGTAGACAACTGACTGGCAGTGTTGAGGGAGCTGCACCCTGGGGGGATGGCCTGGCCCAACACCCACAGTTGTTCTATCAGGATAGTAGTCCCTACATTCCACAACAATCTAACTCTCCTGTTCGACATCCTCAACAACATGGTGTCTTTGTACAACAACAACAACCAGCATGGGTAGGAGCTGGTAGGCCTATGCAGTCAGCTGATGGTAGGCCCCTGTATCCGCCTGCCCCCTTGGTTAATGCTCAGCCATCTGTTTCTTCAATGTATAGTGCATCGGTCCCATCCTTGAAGCAACAGCAACAGTTTAGGCAACAGCAACAGCCTCAGCAGCAAGTCCCACCTGTGGTTGATTATGCTTCAAAGGACACCAAGAGTAAGTTTACTACTTTTGATATTGAGCAGCACATGCCTCAGAGTAAACACAAGAATCCAGCACTAGGAGATGTGATCTCGGCTAGTATGGGCCTTCTCAACAGTATGATGGAACGCGGCCACCCATGTAAAAATTATGGGATGCATGTAAAATTCCTCACGGACAAGAGGGATATTTACAAGGAAGATGCTCTCATTACCTATGATTTTGCCATGCGAGAACGTGGCGATGCTTTCGGTGAATTCACCTTTTGCTATTTTGATCATAACATGTTCGCCCAGCATGTGGGCCTAGAAAACCTGGATAAGGGTTATTTGGAGAAGTTGTTAGGTATCCAGCCGTCCTCCTCTCAGAATTCAGGTAGCTCTCCCGGTACTAGTAAGAAAAAGAAAAAGAAGAAGAGATTTCTTTCTTGCAATGCCTATAATGGGGATGGTTGTAAATCTAAAGAATGTAACTACCCACATGTTTGTCAATTGTGTCAGGGATCACATACAAAATCTAAATGTCCCAACAAATCTAATGATTGAAACGCAGATGCTCCTGGTGGGAATTTTCCCTCTCGGGAGCCTAACATTGGCTCGGTAATTCATGAATTACCAGGTGAATGTGTTTTTGTGTCTGACCTTCCCGATGCCCCAGACATTCCAGTCACTCATATTGATGATGTTATAGATTCCGGTTCAAATTGTGTCGATACTGATTGTGTCAATTATGTATGGAATTCTGCTGGTCAATGTAGTGAATTATTTGGTAATTTGGACAACCTAGGTAGCCTTGGGGTCACCCCTGTTACTGTCAACCCGCGCACTGACGGAGGTGCTCGGGTGGAAGTGACTTTAGGCGGTGACAACAGATGGGAAAATTTACCAGATTCTGTCAGACTCAGTACGGATAAGGAAACTTTAACTAAATTCTCAAAGAGGTTTAATGTTGATGTTCCTATTTGTTGTGTAGATGTAGCCCCTGGCATTCTCGTACCTGTGTTCAACGAATGTAGCGATAAAACCTGCCATTGTGTTTATGTGCTAGAATCTGTCGTTACACAAGTTAAACCTTGCGCCTTTGCTTGTAAGTTACTGGAATTCGGTGACCTGGCAACTAAAAGTGACTGGTATGTCCTGACTGGTATTTACCGAGGATTTAGGATTGTTGATCATGACTGCCCATCTATGTATAATTGTAATAATTATGCTTCTCTCACAAACAGTGCCTTTTGTTCAGAAATGACTGAACGTGTAATTAGTGAGCTTTCTGAGGGAAAAGTCAGGAGAGTGGATTCTCGACCTAAATGCGTTCATGCTATGGGTGGCGTTCTGAAATCCGACAACACCTTGCGCCCTATCACTGACTGCTCTATGCCTGAGCATATCAATATCAACTGTTATATGGAAGATTCATGTGAAAAATTCCATTATCATTCTGTAGATGATGTTGTGTCGGACTTGAATCAATTCCATTTCTGCGCAGTGACTGACATCGCCGATGCTTATCGTTCTATTAATGTATTGCCTGCCCATCGTGACTTTCAGGGGTTTGCCTGGGATGTGGGCAATGGCAGTGAATTCTTCCAAGATATGTCATTATGCTTCGGGTTGCGCTGTGCTCCCTTCATCTTCACCCAAGTTTCCGACTTCATAGTGAAGTGTGGGGCCAGCGGCAGTTATCCACGCTGTACCAACTATTTAGATGATTACCTCGTTATAGGGAATTCAGAGTCTTCTTGCCAGGAAGCTCAGAGCCAATTGTGTGCAATGTTGAATGGCCTGGGTTTCAAGGTAAAAATGAACAAGCTGGTCCCCCCGTCTCAAGTTACTAAGTTCCTTGGGATTGTTATTGACTCAGTGAACTTGACCTTGTCAATCGATAATGAAAGACTTGATCGTGTGAAAGCGGAGGTCAATTACTTCAGGGGCCGTAAATCATGTACTAGGAAACGCTTGGAGAAATTAGCTGGTCTCCTGGGCCATTGTTCGACTGTTGTTAAAGGCGGCCGCACCTTCTCCCGTCGTGTGTATAATGAGCTTCGAGACCTTCCACCCGGCATTCACTGCTTCAACTTGTCTGAAAGTTTATTATTAGACTTGGAGTGGTGGTACCAATTTGTAACTTGGTTCAATGGCAAGGCCCACATGATAAGAACTGATACCCCGTCCCATACTGTGTATACAGATTCTTCAAAATATGGTTTCGGCGGTCACATCGAAGACGACTTCTTCTATGGTTGTTGGTACAGGGATGATAAGTGTTGTGGCCATCATGAAAATCCCCCGCAGAATGAGTCGTACTGTGATCATATTAACATTGAAGAAATGTGGCCTGTTGTAGTATCTGTGCATCGCTGGGGCAACGAGTGGAAAGATAGCTTTGTAGCTGTGTATACAGATAACACTCAGGTACAGGGCATGATAAATTCTGGCAGGAGTACAAGCCCCCATGCCATGCCTTGGTTGCGGGAATTATTTTGGTGCTGCGCCTTATACAACATTCATCTAAGAGCCTTCAGAATCAGCTCTGAAGATAACATATTAGCCGACGCCTTGTCTCGTCTGAATAATGCCGACCATGTAATTATTTGTGGCTATACTATTGACACCTTCATCGATTGTTGTTACAGAGCGGGAGGCACTGCGACGCAGTTGGGAGGTTCTGAGATCGAATTGCTGGTCTGCCACCACTTATAGGACAAGGAAATCCCAATGGAAACAATGTGAGGAATATGATCTGTGTTATTTACCAGCCTCAATAGAAACCGTCTGTCTATATATAACTCATCTTGTTAATCGCGTGGCTTATAACACCATTGAGAACTACATCTCGGGCCTATGGGCTCTGCATGACTTCATGGGCTACCCTCATCCCACAAGAGCATGTTTCCTTATCAAATCTACCTTGGATGGTGCGAAACGATTGCTGGGCTCAGCATCTAAGCCAGCCGAACCCCTGACAGCCTCTGACTTATTACGTATTAAGGCTGTCCTGAACTTATCTAAGGCTAAAGACAGGAAATTCTGGGCTGCGCTATTGTTGTCCTTCCGTTGCTTGTTGCGCGTTGGGCACATCACAAATTCGATACATTCCCTCTTAGTGAGTGATGTGAAATTCTGGGATGGTGGACTTGACTTATGTATTCGCAGCTCGAAGACGGTTCAATTCCGTCAATATAAACAAATTATTCCTGTTATTGCATCACCTGGCAGTAATCTCTGCCCTGTACAGCTGCTGAAGGATTATATTCTGGAGTCTGGGCTCGAACCCAATGACCAACTATTTTCATGGACTTATAATGTTTATTCATACAAACTCAAGGACTCTTGTCGGATCGCCAAGCTGGAAGGGGATTTCACTACCCACAGTGTGCGTCGGGGTGCCGCCATGTTTTTGGCAGATTTTATGCACCTTCACGACGTTAAAAGCTATGGCAACTGGAGATCCTGGGCGGTTCTGATTTATTTATCAGATTCTTACCGCTCGCGACGTGTTAAAGACTTACGTGTGGCTCATGAATTGAGCAGGTATTAACTGGGCAAAGTGTTTTTGTATGCCGTGTGCCGCCCCAATTGTCAGCGATTGTCAGCGACTTGGGCAAAGTGTATATATGTTGTCGTGTCCATCCATACAAGGAAATATGACTACTATATGTACAAAGGAACGGGGTAGATATAGGGGTATATTTCCCCCACTAGATGGACCTCCCCACCACCTGGGTCAGATGGTTCTGTGCTGCCACACCAGGTGGCACTGCACTGAGACTGAACAAAGGAACTGAGTCATGGACTCCATGGACATTTGGTCATAAAATTTTTCTTTTTGTTTCTGACGTTGTCTGTTAGGTTTAAAGTTTAATAAACCGCCCCAATTGTCAGCGATTGTCAGCGACTTGGGCAAAGTGTATATATGTTGTCGTGTCCATCCATACAAGGAAATATAAGCTGAATCTGATGGTAGTAAAAGAAAAACCAAATTATTATGCATATGGAACGAAAAAGTGGTTTCCATGGCAACAGAATATCAACAAAATATCTGAAAAAAATGTGATTTTGTTGAATTCTGAACCATGGCAATGTGAAAGTACCTTTTCTATCAATTTTATTTCATTCGAATTGGTTAAGCCAATTGAAAGATATTCAAGTTTGAAATTTGGTATGTTTAACATTTGATCAATGGATAAACCTCACTTCAGCAAGCTACAACATTATAGATATTCCATGTATGACTTGGGCTTATATATCATATTTTTATACCATGAGGTAACCAAGAGTATTTTCAAAATTCTTTCAGTTTTAGAAAGGTAATGACTCCAGGCAAATAGCAAAATTGACCAGAAATGCCTCCCGATCTGTGAGGACTACCCCCAGTCCTTCTTGGGTATACCAGTTCATGGGGCCCGGGCTGAAAGTGTTAAGGCATTAGGTGGCCCTGTGAGTGCTATTGATTGACTCAGATTAAATGAACAAGGGTGCATTTATAACGTATATATATATATCGATGGACGAGAAAGACTTCCCTGATCAGTCTTCCAGTATGTAGATGCAAAGTCTGAAAGCATTCAAAGTCCCTATGATGCTGTCTGTGGACCAGCGGAGTGCAAAGAACAACTTTGCAGTTGCCACTGCTTAATAATCTGTACCATATCAGTGTTTGTGATGTAAGCAGGATATACTAAGGATCCTCTTTCTTACAATACTAGGCCATTGTCAGGGTGATTTACTACTTCCTTTGCCATGCATTACTCTTCACTTTCAGGGTAAAACATACAGCAGCATTGTCCAAAAGACACTTTGGCAAAAGGCTGAAAAATGTGCAGCCTGAGCTCAGGGAGATACTAGAAGGTATACTCAGGGCTTGGTTTTAGGCAGTTTAGTTAAGTGCTATTTTATAGTATGATATCCTCGCCTATTTAGCACACCCCTTTAGCCGCCAATCCCATAAGTGACACTAGAAGTCTATCCTCATGAATAATTACAACCCTCACCTTATATTTGAGGTGTTTTTATTCCTCTAAAGTATTTAGCAATAATAATTTATTTCTGACAAAATATCACTTTATATCAGTGCATGAACCTTCTGAGTATATCATATAAATTCAGGGATGTTAGTTCTAGTGTAAGAACAATTCTGAAGATGCCCATAGATATTCTGAATTTGTTCCAAGATAGTACAAAACCTTTATCCAAAAGAGGAAATTCGGGTAATCTATGGCCATGACAAACTCTGAAATCAGACAAAATTCTGAAAACTTACATCCCTGTAAATTAGAAGTTTCTCCCATACTGTGAACTCCTTAGCTCATTCAAAATGTAGCTCTTTTCTGGTCACAGGAAGAGCCTGTTGCTAGGCAAAAGCAGCTGTTGGTATGTAGCTGCATAATAAATGGAAAGTCCCAACATCTTCCTTGGGTCCATTTAAGGGGGTAGGTATCTTCAGAACTTTTATAAGATCAATGTCTTGGAAAGGGCCTGTTGCTAGGTAAAAGTAGCCATTGCTAGGTAACTGTGTCTTAGCAACAAATAAAAAGCTTCTGCATTTTCCTTAGGCCCAATTTAGGTGGGGGGGGGGCGGGTACCATCAAAATTCCACTCTAAATTAGTGTATGAACCTTCTCAGTATCATATCTATACAAAGTTGGTTCCTTACTGTTGACTCCATGACTCATTCCAAGTGTAGTTCATTTCTTATAGCAAAAAAGGCCTGTTGCTATGCAAAAGGCAGATGTGTATCCTAGCAACAAATGGAATGCTTCAGCATGTTCCTTGGGTCCATTTTAGGGGGCTAGATACCATCAGAAATTCAATCAATAAATGTCGCAGAAAGGGCCCGTTGCTAGGTAAAAGTGTCTGTTGCTAGGTAACCGCTTGTCCTAGCAACAAATAGAAGACATCAGCATTTTCCTTGGGTCCATTTTTTTTTGGGGGGGGGGGGGTAGGTACCATCAGAATTTTTATTACATCAATATTAGAGTAAGAACAGTTGGATTTGTATGTTTTCCTACCCTAAAAAAGGGACCTATAATTTGAAGAGATGATTGCATGGAAGTGCAGATTTCTAGGTGCCTGCACGAGAGTTCACACCCACAACCTCACTTTTCATACCCAGACAGATCAGACAACATAAAAAAACCATGTTGCAGCTTTCAGTAATCCTAAGAATTAAATGACCCCTGAGGACCCCCTTTGCTGCTCCTCTATATTCCATGTTTTATTTTCTCAAAAAATATCAACAAAACGAATAAAGACCGAAATTTGTGTATACATGTTTATTGTTGGTTATCAATGTCATATTATAAACATGTACATAGGGTATTGTACATCATGCATTGCATATTGAAAATCATTTTATACAATAAAATACTGTCTTTCATAAAAATTGTGTTTATAAAAGGCAGGTTACAAAATGACCCTAAATCTTGTATGTCACTTACATATCAACATTTCATTATACTATTGTTATCAGGCCATGCACAATCGGCGATGCAGAAACAAGACATGAAGATGATTATCCAGCCATCTCAGATTCAACCATTATTCTATACATGATATGTTTATTGCAAAGATTACATATTAAGGAGTAGATCCGTATAAACATATACCATTCATATCTTACACAAACCAATTAAAATATCTCTGTACATGATTGTAAGGACCACCAGTCTTGAAATGGGTGATCCATGGGGGAAGATTTTGGATATTTTGGCCTAGAAGATTGGCAAGAGTATCTATCCTAAAAAATATACAATTTGTATTATGATTGGGTGGAGCAGTTTTGACCAAAATGACTGGCGTATTGAGGTACTTGTGAATTATTAAGAATTTTATCAAGTTTGCTTTCAAAGTATAGGGCCATGTCTTAAGTATTATACACTTGCTAGGTAAGGACTACACGAATCGAATCAAAGATGGCGTTTAGAAGCCTTTCTTTTTAGACCATTGGCTGAATTCTCCAAAGACACGACTTTTTTGAAATACCGGTAGTTGAGTATTCATGCAATGTAGTTTTGTCTAATATATCAAATGATATATGAAATATATTTAGGTAAATTAAGGGACAAAATTCTAATGTTATAAAAACAACACTTTTTTCTTACTGCCAATAGAACAGGTTAAACTTGAATTTTCTATGTATTTATACAATATCTATAGCCGATTAGACTCAATTTCCATGCAAACTCTATTGTGGATATTTGTACACTACGTGAAGGTACTTCAATATATTGCAACACACTCTTTATATAGCCTACAATAAAACTGCAAACGCACAGAAGATATATGCTGCCTTTCTTCTTAGTCAACTCATATGGTTTAGATATGATAAAGCAAGTTATACTTTATAGACACCACTCGTTTGTCACAACCGTTTTGTAAATATAACGTACATGCGTGTATGTATACTTTTGGGAATATTGGAACGTCCAATATATTGTATATACATTTATGGATGAGTATTCTAATAACTACTGGTATGCTATGTACAAACAATACACAAATACACAAAGGGACTGCTGTTGGGCATGCACCGCAGCCACTGGCATTTCGCACAAAGAACCTTATTGTCATATTTTGATATATATATATATATATATATATATATATATATATATATATATATATATATATATTTTTTTTTTTGCTTGAGTATACTAATGTTTAACTTTGAGTAAAGTGTAAATGACTCACTTTGGATTTATGAACGTTGGGTCGTATGAAGCCTAAGCCTCTAATAAGATTAGCAGCAATTTCCTTTGTCAGATTCTATTCTAGTTGAAAAACTACATTCTAACTCAATAATGTTTGAAATATCCCCTATCCCAACCCGCTGGAGAATTCATTCTCTGAAAAGTCCCTTTTACCCTGTAGCACCATTGGATAAAAAGATTAACCCTGCGGATTCCAAACCCACAGAAATATAATGACCTACCCTTAAATGTCGTTGTCCCTTCAAAGTCGAACACCCCCCTCCCCTCCCACAATCGTAGAACAACACAATATAAGATATACAATATAACGCTTTCATCAGCAGGGTAGGCAGTGAACACCGTGCGGGGCCGGCGGCAGTCAGTGTGGCAGTTGGCGTAGTTGTTCCTGCTCTACTTGTCCTGTACACAAGGCAGTCAGTGAGTAACATGTTGAAACTGGCCATCGACCAACACCCTAACACAAAATACACCATTACCTCATATGGCGGATCTTTCAGCCTTACACCCATGGGTTGCCCGCCAAGCAGTAGTAATGTCCATATGGGCGGGGCATGGTGTGTCAGACAGTGGCCAGGGTGTTCAAACCAATAGCATCACGTCAGAAGTGGTCGACCAGCACAGAGACGCTGTTCTTACCGACTCGTCCTTGTGATACACCATCAATGCCGGCCAATGTCATGTTCTGCCACTGCGTAGGATGACCTGCTGAGAGGGGAAATATATGTCATTGACACAACACACCTTTATTGGTTATGGAACATATAAACCTAAGGGGATGCCTTATTATATTCTTTTCTTTTTTTCTGGGGGGGGGGGTGGTAGTTATAGATAAAACCAGTTACATAAAAGGATAATATAATTGTGATTAAAAATGTGCATACTGAAAGCTTGTGTATTGGGGTGGAGATACACATGTACTATAGTACCTAACGTATTTATAAAGCACGCCTTATATGCGAGGATGGATCCCATGCCTTATAGGATTGTGTCAAAGCCTAGGTTTGCCTTATACGTTATTTCACATTAGATTAGTACACACATGTACTAAACTGGTCAGGTAAATATCAAGTCCCATGCACACCTTAGTTTTCCTGAAACTTAAGGCAGGCCCTATATACGCGAGGTGTGCATATACGACAGGCATTACGTTTGTCGGATAAAAGGTTTTCACTACAAAAAAAATAGATTTGGGAGCAGTTCAGACAATGGAGATAAAAGGAAGAAAAAATACAATACATAGGCAATGCCAAGAAAAGATGAGACACTGCATGACATTTAAGAACCATCCAATGGATATGTGAGAAACATTTGAGAAACATGTGAGAAACATGTGAGGAGAGGAGAGAAATGCACTTATTGACCACATATTACCCTACCATGCAAGAGGCCTTGTATGCAAGAGGCCTTGTATCAAAGAAACAGAAAAAATATATATAAACGGAATAAAAACCATAATATAGAATGATTTATTACTGCTGAATGTGCCACTACTCACCCTCAGCATCCAATGCCGTAAGTTAACTAAAACAATACTACACACCAATTCCCACTAGACTCCTGTGCTCTAATATAACTAACAACTGGATAAATCAACTTTGCTGGTAGATAAAGTATCTCGAAAACCCCGCATGCTTAGACTTTAAGACAAGCCTCACCGTTACCTGTGGGTGAATCACTCGATTTGAGAGCAAAAGACCAACTGTCTGGGTTGACGGAGGCACAGTGTGGGAGCCGAAGTTCTACAGGCTGTAAGAACTTCAACCCATGTGGACCACACATGACGAGGGGACTTAGAAGTGTCTCTCCTGCAACAAAACATACATGAACTAAATATCAATGACATGATGAATGCATGTATAAGGGTCGGCAAAAATTGCCAAAGGACCTTGCCTGAAATCTCCTTCTACAGGATCGGCCCTTGACCGACCCTGGGTGGTATCTGGCTATCATCCCCAGGTGTGTTATACTGAGTACGGGGTGGGCCGGTAGTCCAGTTCCCTACAAATCTAATAAGATATATTTTGATATCACCATGAACTACATGCAGGTTCATTATTCACGTGTCAGATCACCATCAGCTGACATGCTCGACCTGCTTAGAATATTGAAATAGTGAGTTGGACTCATTAAAATACATACCCTTTTCCTTATCAAGGGGAGGTACAATGCTGTTGTCCTGGCAGACCTTGAAGTAAATCTCTTGTTGAACATTTACTGGGATGGCCCCTTTAGGGATTATAATACTAACACCTGAAATCATAAAAGAAAAATGAGCAATGATTTAATTTCTATCATAAAAACGATACAATTGTAAACTGTCTTGCTGTATAGTATTTCCTGGCAAAATTTCTATTTTTAGGCAGTTATTTAGGACAATTGAGGTAAAATTATTGAATTTGGTATTCTTATAGTTCATAAAATGCTTTTTACATGTACCAATTTTTGGTTTTACACATTTGCAATATCACGTTCTCATCCTCAAAGCTTGAAATAACCTGAATTACGTTAAAATGGGTTGTCCTCTAAGTGTCCAATTTTCTCAACTCTTAACTTACCGGTATCCTTTGACTCGAGCACACCACCATTGCTATCGAAAACGCCACGTGCTGTGGCTACAACTGTATGTGTCTCATCTGACAACTTTGAATCTTCTCTGAAAGAGCAAATGACATACCATTTCAGGCATAATATATATATATATATATATATATATATATATATATATATATATATATATATATATATATATATATATATATATATATATATATTCCCCTCAGAATTCATGAGCACTACAACAAAGCTCTTTTTGTATAATTGGATATACCTGTAGAAGTCAGTAATTACTATGTGCACCAGGAGAGTCCCTACATCATCCTTGACTATAATGAATGACTTACCTTTGGTGTGAGGGTTTACTAGTGTCTAGCTGACTGTTTGACCCTGTGGTGATAGGAGAACTATCAGGTTTCTTGTACGACTCAAACGCACTATTCCGATGTTCTCTGTTTCCAGGGTCAAGACCACTGCCTGAACTACTGTCCCTGTACACAAAATGAAAAAAAAAAAGGTTATAGAAATACAGATAAGATAGTGGTTCAAGAACAGCTTTGAAATAATAGCTATGAATAAACGCCAATTCAACTCTTTATAGATAAATGAGATGACACTCTATCTCACTTTACCAATGACTTGATTGTCTAACTTTACCAAATGGAAAGTCATTGTAATATTGTAATCATACATACTGGGTATTTTCCTTTCCTTTTACCACATAGCTTTCTACTACCTGCGTAATTCTTAAGGTATTTAATACAGATTATTTCAGTGGATCTGTCTTAGATGGATTAAAAAGCTGATTCACTTAATCTAGATTACCAGAAGATTAATTCGGAATCATGTGTTGCAATTGTCTCGAACATTAGTGTATATCTTGTCGACTTTAGTATGTAAATTCATGGTTAGCAACTTCCCTTGTCCTAAACATCATGCAAGAAGGTGTTTTATGATTATAGTGGTTAACATTGATGGGAAGCTGTGAGTACCATTCAAACAGCCCAAGACGACATGTATTGCTCACTAGTAGTTAAAACACCACGATGCCTAAACATGCAGACAATTACAGCTATGTACATGGTTAAATATATAGGTAGGGGAGGTATCTAGACACATACACACAGGGGGTAGCTAAACATGCTGTAAAGTTCACTGGCGTACTACAGTGACCAGGTACCATAAGGTCAAACTACCACACAGTCCCACGTTTTAAAACTGGATCTGCAGAGAAGCAGCAGTCTGTAGGAGGCATGGAAGCACATTACACATAGGGAGCACATGCACATAGGGGTTTGCTTTCAATGGGCTCTTTTACCTCTCCACGCTCGTGTCCTCAGATCTCTGTTTGGCCCCATAGAAGCCAGGAGTGACCAGCTTCTTGTAAAGTTCAAAACTGGAGGATACAGGGCGAATGTCGCTGCAATGGTAAGAAAGGGGATGGGGCTGTCAGGAGATGGGCATGCAGCTACTGTATGGTATAATGTAGGGTGGGTCCGGTAGCCTTCCGAGGGCTATATAAGAACACCAGAGTGTGCACAGTGTAGACCGACCTACTGATAATCAGCTCCACGTTTCTTGAAAGAGCGACCTTAATCTCAAGTTTCGATCACCATAGTTTTAGTTCAAATCTCGGGAGACTTCAGTGTTTTTTTTTTTTTAAACATGTACTATAACTGTGTTATTTTTATCACATGCAAAATGGTAGGTCATGATGAGTCAGTTTACATAGAGGCAGTTATCAGAGGAGTCAGAATGCAAATTACACACAGAAAGTAGACGTGCATAGTATCAATCTCAGAAGGTTGATCATTCAGTGTTCATTTCTTCGTATTTTTTTCAGCCAATTAAAATGAACTGCTTCATTAAGTGAATGAATTTCAACCAACAGCAACCATAATTATGGCACTGCCTAGAGGCAAACACACAAATACACGAGGGAAGATATCCTCAAAATGCATCACAAGTCGTATAATGCAGTACATGCTTCTCAACATGCCCTTTTAATACATCATGTTCTATATAAACACGCTGTTAGAGATAGCACCTACCTATGTCTCTCCAGTGAGCCAGGGAATCCAGAGTCACGTGAGGAGTAGGGGTCTCTACTACCTAACCCCTTAGTATCGGTATTGTCTAGAGAGCTCTTGAGCTCATTCTGGTCCATGTACGTGTGGTTGTTGTAGGCATGGTGCGCCTTGTTGGGTGGGTCAGAGCGCTGCATGCCCTGAGGGTAGCGGCTGGAGTAGATGGGGTCTTGTTCATAGTTGTTGTTTGTGAGCTGCTCACGGTTGTTGGAATATTGCTGCACGTTATAGAGGTGCTCATAGGTCGGGTCCTTACGGGACTCACCACCTACCGGACGGCGGCCTTCTATTTTACCCTGGTATGGACCGTTATAGTTGTCCGACCTGCAAGGTCCAGGATAATATACCAATCAGCACCAAATGCGACAACTCATTTCTTCTGTCGTAAAATGCAAATTCCATTCCTCCATACTAATTCAAATCTCTAACATATCGTACTTACAACTGGTTGAACTGTATATAATAGGGAGACACCATTTACAATCATGCTATTTCTCTAGTATGGGATGTTAACAGACATTGACTGGCAGCCTAACCTGATCCTGTTGGAGTTTTCATAGTTCCTTAGTTTCTGGTCATCAGGTTCCAGTCCGGTAGAGTCTAGGTTGGGGTGTGAGCGGGCTGGGTAACTGGGTGACACTTGGTCATGGGTGTGGCTAGGTGACTGCGGCTGGTCCTTGTGGTATAATGTAGACTCTGACTTTGCCTTCAAGTCGTCAGGGGCTGGTCGAGCATTGTAGGCCGCCGCTGTACTAGCTGACATGATTGGACCCTTAGGTTTGACATACAGCTCCGGGTCATGTCTGAAAACAAACGATGCCGTCAGGCGACAAGTTCATGATATTACAGTTACACACATTATGCTTCTGAACTAAATCCTAAACTTGTAAGTAGCCCTCCACTTGGATCAAATAGATCTTGTCTTATAGAGGATGGAATAAGTAAAACAACAATTTCTTGATACAGTTTTGAAAGACACTAGAAAAGACAGAGTATGGTAGTGTGCGTTTACAGAACACAAGGGAAATACATGTATTCTAACACAGGCTGAAACAACACAGAACACTAGGCTACTAGTACATGGTTAACTTAAGTATATTATACATGAAGGTAAGACACTGGTCTGGGTCAATTTGTATCACATTAGGTGGCCCAACTGTCTATGTTTTTCCCATAGACAGTGGTGTCACCTAGTACTGAAAAGATGATGGTGGATCTAGTACGGCAAAGATGATGATGGATCCACCATCACTGTGATCAGGTGTATGCATAGACAGTAGGGCCACCTATTGTGATACAATTTGACCCAGACTACAGTGTCTCACCTTTACCATTACACCCAACATATTAGATCAGCAGCATAGAATTCTATGTTGTTGCAGCCTGCGTATTCTACCTTAGTTATTCTTTCTCTGTACTTATTATGATATGTATGAGTGGCAATAATAATGTTCAGTCGTCATTATAGAACAGACGTAATTCTAATATATTGCTTGCCTTTTAACTCCATACCAAAGACTTAACCTAAAGTACAATTTACATGCGTTAGTCACGCAACTCTACATTAGGCCTAGAGTAAATTTTTAACATTAATCATGCCACGAGATTTTTTCACTCTAACACATTAAGTGGGATAATTAGCATTGACACTAGACTACTTTATCCATGTTATGGTATCTTTTTACATATCTGGAATTCCCATGCTCTCCATGGTCGTGTGTCTTAGCGTTTCCTTATTTGTCTAGTTGCTATGTATGGGTTATAGGACAAGTACCTCGCTGTAGGCGATATATACTGCTTATCCAAGCAGCCTGTAAGGCTACCTGATAAGGCTGATAACCTCTTTCAGCATAGTACTGTATCAATCATATAATCATCATTTACCACAAGCCGTATACTACAGTGGAATGCATACTTTGAACCATACATATTACCCATACTCAATTAACGGGATATACTGGGGTCGGATCCGTCTAGTGAGTGAGTAATAGAGGTTTAACGCCATTTTGACAGCTAAGGTCATATTCATGGCGAGAACTACATTACACAATTTCACAGAGGAATGTGTCAGTGCCCGCGCATATGTGCACCACACACATCCTGAGGGGATAGGAAAGAGGAGAAATAGACCCTTTTAAGTGGGCTAGGGAGGCCCTGATCCGTCTAGAGGGGAAAGGTGGGGATGTACCAGCCTTCCCAATCCCACCTTTTATTTTTGCACAATGATCGCTCACCTATCGGGCAACAATCACTCCTAAACTTTTCATCAAAACGTCAAGAGCACTGCGTCGAGATCTGTTCTGTGTTGTGTAGGTACCCATTTACAGCACACACCAGCAGCGTCTGCTATATTTGATCTCCGTTAGTGAAATCTATCATTTGTTAAATATTACTATACGAAACAGTGTGCGAAGTCTTTGCAAAACAGTATTCTGGGTTAAACGTAAACTAAAACATGCAATCCTCTTTAGCGTGTATTAAAGGCAATGTGTTTGGATCTAGAAGGCGTAGTTGTTTGGTGTTTTCAGTTCAAAAATCTTTTGAATAGTAAAATAATTCTTCCAAAAGAACAAAGTTACGCGTTCTATGGCAATCAATTGTCAACAAATGTGCTAAATTATGGAAAAATGCTCTTTTTGCATTCTAAATGCAGCCATTTTAGAATCGAAATAGAATCTTGGCTATAGCAGATTATTCAGACAAGGTCACCCTAGAATTATTTTTTTCTTAATCTTTCAGTTTTTAGGTCATATAGCTTTAAATATTGCCTTTAGAGCATTTATAGATATTTCCTTAAATGAAATAATTTGTCACATGTTGTCACATATCACCAGTACACGCATAGACAGATTTACCATATCACTGTTACTATGAGTAGTATGTGGAGAATGTTATTGTGTGTGGCTCAGTCGTTACTGTGAGTGGTTTGTGGAAAGTGGCATTGTGTGTGGCTCAGTTGTTACCGTGAGTAGTATGTAGAAAGTGGCATTGTGTGTGGCTCAGTCGTTACCGTGAGTAGTATGTGGAAAGTGGCATTGTGTGTGGCTCAGTCGTTACTGTGAGTACCGTAATCTCCCGCGTAGAAGACGCGTTGCGCGTATAGGGCGCACCCCCTACTTGGGAGAAGCATTTTCGCGTATAAGACGCACCTCTTAGGTACCAATTTTGTAAATTCAGTACATTTCTATAGTAAAATTACCCCTCGTATAAGACGCACCCCCAATTTCAGTACATCCTATAAGACCCCTCAGCATTTTGTTTGGCGTAGAGGACGCGTCTTCTACGCGGGAGATTACGGTAGTATGTGGAAAGTGGCATTGTGTGTGGCTCAGTCGTTACCGTGAGTAGTATGTGGAAAGTGGCATTGTGTGTGGCTCAGTCGTTACCGTGAGTAGTATGTGGAAAGTGGCATTGTGTGTGGCTCAGTCGTTACCGTGAGTAGTATGTGGAAAGTGGCATTGTGTGTGGCTCAGTCGTTACCGTGAGTAGTATGTGGAAAGTGGCATTGTGTGTGGCTCAGTCGTTACCATGAATAGTATTTGGAAAGTGGCATTGTGTGTGGCTAAGTGACCTATGGCAGATGATACTACGCTATGTGGATATATGTACAAATGGCCTATAGTGTGTGATGCTGTGTATGTGTTAGATGTCAGTGGTTAAGACACAGGAGGAGGTCAGAGTAAGGTGAGAGGGGTGCTTCAAACAGCAAAGCCAGGCCGTGCAGGCAGGCATGCACGTACATCGCTGAGTACCTGTACTTTGCACTGAGGTCAGACAGTTTACTCTTGTCTATCGTGGCCACCTTGTATGGCTTGGCCGTGGAACGTGTGAACTTGTATGGATCATTCTTGGTTGGTGATGGCCGGTCGCCTGGCCCGGACGGTCGGCCATTTACTGGTCGTTCTGCTGAACGGCTAAGTTGAGTGGTGCCAAACTTCTCCCGTAGCTTGGAGTCATCGTGCTGGTTAGCGGGGTTAGAAGCATACTTGGAATATGAGTCACTGCTGTATGAGGAGTTGTCATTATATATCTGTAAAATACAGAGGGGACACCGTGTTACTGCAGCTCTCCCAGTGTATGGTCCTCCTCTCTTCCCAAAATCTAATATACTGGTTTAGCTGATAATTCATCTACTATCAGGGTACTTCAGGGATAACATAAGTCTATTCATTTACTAGACCAACGTCCATATCACTTAGACAAATCTCAAATTAGACAAACTCCTCTTATAGTAGTTACATGCGTTGCCAACTTTAGGCCTACCTTATTTTCATGACTCCGGTCTCGCTCCCTGTCTCTGTCCCTGTCCCGGCTGCGCTCCCGCTCAGACTCGTAGCCGGGTTGGTAGTTTCCCCTGTAGGGATCCTGGGTGGGTGGGGGAGGGGGAGGGTGCCCAGGCCGGAGCCGCTCTGTTGCTGACCGCCGCTGTTGCTGCTCCAACTCTCGTGGATCAGCATAACGGTTGTCACGGTCATGGCGCCGCCCTAATGAAGAGATTAATACTTGAAAAGAGGCATATTCTTTAAAAATTAGGCAGAGTCCCGTTTTAATCGTCACTTTTAAATGCATGGTATTGATTTAGGTAATAGGATGCTGTGTAAGGCATATTCCAAAATATTTCATAATGATATATCCTGCACTTATGGTTTGCCATACGATTAATATAAATATTCATTTTATCAAATAAAAATAGGTATTTCTATAAATTTGTACAGTGGTCAAACTATTTTCTCGAAGTCATGCAAAATAGATGGAATTCATGATATGCAACTAATGAAGTACTAGTGGTTAGACACGTTCACACTACAAACTTAAAAGCTTATATTCTACAGTGCAAAAGATACCAAGAAAAGTGCGATATGGGGAAGAGAATGTCCTAAGGGCCCCAATGCAATCCTTGTTGTGTGGACATAGGGGGACTTGACTTGCAGCTTACCAGCCTCTGGGAGAGAAGCATTGCTCAATCTGTAATTTTCCATCTCACGGACATCATCAGTGATAGGGCGGTCTGCACCATGTACACCAAGTCCATAGGGGTAGGAGAAGCGGTAGCTACGTGAGTGACTCGCCTCGTACAGTGGTGAGCTGCTCGCTGCTGGAGACATGTCCTCCTGTACTGTCAGACGGTACATGGGGTTTTGAGGCCCCTCCTGTGGTGAATGTTCAGTATACAGACGGGGGTCTGCTGACCGCCTCTTGGACGGCTTGTGAGGGTCCTTTTTCCCACTACCCTTGCGTAGGATGTTGGCAAAACGAGTAAAAGTGTCTTTGTGTTTGTGTCCTGGAGATGATGGGGTGGGTAGCGGGTCATGCATACCTTCTTCCTGCTCTGCCCCTGTACTCATCCTACTACCTGCATGGTACTGGTATTGGTTAGAGTCAGGGAGGTTGTTGCTATAGTTACTGGGGGGCAGGTCATCTAGGTTGGTCTCACCACGAGGCATATCAGACAAGTCCTGCCCTAACCACTCATTACCGCCCCATCGGCGCAGATTCCCTTCCGGTTGAGAGGGGGACCGTGGTATGGACTGTTCGAGGTCAGAGGTCACGTCTTCATGCATCAGCAAACAAAAGGTTCAAATAAGACAACAAAACCCAAAATATACATGCAACTACAAACACTACAACTAGTCTAGAAAATATTAACAAAAACACACCAAACAAACAATACCACAACTTTAAAATATTGTCTGTAGACCAATATTCTATATGTTTTTGGGAATATGACTCGGGTTATTTACTTAATTAAGGGTCATAACTGAGTGTATTTCAATGGTTTTAATTTTAACCCAATCTTACAATAATGTAGACTTCAAGTAGGTTTGAATGGTTACATGTTATCCAATATTGTTAAAATCAAGATTGAGCTAAATTTTATTCCTAAGCAGTGGACCGACCTTCCGTCCATAAACCAAAAGCAGGATTTCGTTTTTTTTTCCATATATTGAAAGCCATCAACAATTCAGGTGATAGACGCCAAAACAAGCCAGAAGATGACCATCATGGATTAAAGTTTATCATAGTGGGATCAGCGGTCTTGGAGTGTTATGTGATCGGGTTGGCAGGCATGGAACTGGGTTTTGACGAAACATCCAATATAGCACCACAATCCCCTCCTAGAGGTGGTATTTGAGATGAAGTACACAAACTTGTATATAGGATGGGTCCCTTCCTGAGTCTAGGCGCCCCCCCCCTACGTTAAAATTCTCAATTGATCTGACCCATTCCAGCCTCAAATATCCGAGTTTTTTTATATATATTCTGAAGAATCCCATGCCTGGGTTGGGTATTAGAGCATCAAAATCACCGTACACCACCATGCATCGTCTAAGCTCATGCTAGATGCCACCATACCTGTTCAAATGGAAGCAGTTTGCGCGAAACCCTTTAACCCTCTGTTAGCAGTACCGGTAATTTGCAAGTGTTAATAAGCAGGCCAAATACCCCATATTGTTTTCCCTCAACCTGTTCATGCTTACATTAGCATCAGGTCTAGCTTACCGTCCACTTGCGGTTGTCCCCTCAAACGCTCACTGGGTGTTAACGTGGCATAGGGATCAATGTTGGCTCTGTTGTAGCGGTGTTTATCTGTGTCATAGGAATAGGGATTGTACCTGTCATCTGCTGGTCCACCGTATGGCCCTGCTGTGAAATGAACCAAAGTGAGTGAATATACAAGCAGATTAATCTGTTGCTTAATTCTGAATATCAACCAGAAAATGTGCTTGGTCAGACTAGTGAGATCGCTTCTTGGGGTCGACAAGTCATACCTCATCTAGTTTAAATAAGGGTTCAGAACATGGAATAAGACAACAACAAACAAAACACTTCTTCTTTTTTTAAAAAATCGGGTGTCATACTGTTGACTTAAAACATAAGCATAACCTACCATCGCCAGGCCTTCCTCGGTGGCGCCGATCAGGTTCATAGTAACGTGACTTATCCACAGGCGGACCATAGCCATTCTGAAAAACACACCACAAAGAGTCAATACCATAGTAACTACGGTAGGGAAAATCAATGATGAAATAAAATATGACCATCTCACTCTATAAGAATCTACATGTACTTGAGTAAATAACTAGAATAGTATAAGACTACTATATTACTGTGGAAGTAAATAGCATACTGGCTTGCTACATCTCCTAATCTGAAATGGTCACTGTTTTTTCTCAAAAGGCAGCGATAATACTTGCTGTTGTACCATATAAATTGATGTATTTATGATTTAGGCCAAAGCAAAAAAATAAGTTGGTCTACGGACCACCCTCTCCATATTTTTTGAAATACAAATTTTTTTTTTTATTTGAAAAATATCTTGTCTACGTATTTCGCTCGCTTTAGTTTCCACAAATTTTCTCTTTGTGATGCTTGGCAAATTTTTTTTTTAAATAAATTTTTTTTTAAAATAAATTTTTTTCACTCGCCTCACTTTTCCAGCAAGGAATCCATTGGACCCCAAAAAATTCTTAAAAAAAAAAAAAAAAAAAAAAATCGCTCGCTCGCACCACTTTTTCAAAACCGAAATCCGTAGACCAACTTATTTTTTTGGTGTGGCCTTATGACTGATTTAATTTTGCTTGGCTGAGAATAATAAAGATCAGAAAAGTAATCTTTCCATGTAGGATATATAAATATTTTGAGACTGATAAATCACTCACACTGACTGGGCGTGGATCCCTCCGATAGTTGGGAGGTGCTGGGTAGGGTGGGATCCCAGGTACATTTTCCGCTGTCGCTATACTTGGGTCTGACGAGGACCGTACCAACTTCCGGCGTGGAGGTGGCGACATGTCATCTTCATCATCATCGTAGTTACTTCCGGGTCGGAGGTCAAGGTCACTTTCAGGTGATGAGGCATAACTGAGTCGGTTACTCATAGGGAAGAGGAAGTCATCCTTAATATTTTCCTCCGGCTGGTAGGAAAATAGTCAACGACAAACAGTATAATTATCATAAGGAGTTTTCATCTTCTTTCACTCAGACAGCAGAGGGATATTCAAAGACCTTGCTCATCAGATGCATCTAAGGCTGGTAATGTAATACAATTACTTACAGGTATAACAGAGATGGCCAATGAGATGTTTCCTGTCGACTTTGTTTAAATTCAGAGATATCAAAAGAAATGTCTACAAATGTGCTCTGAATGTGCTGAATAGTAATACATACGATTAGAACTAAAATAGGTACAGTTCAGTATATGAACTCGCAAATGAAGTTGGCTACAATACCGTGCAATTATTTCATTTATCATTTTCTTTTACATTTTCACAAGTGCTTTCAACTACATTGTGAAAAATATATACAGGGTCAATTTTCGATGATGTGCCACAGTAGAAATGTATTTTTAAGCTGATACTATCCAATGCGAAGGTTACAAACCAATGAATATTGCTATTCCTATACTTAATAGTTAGAAATGCAAACAATACTTGTAAAGTGAAGGAAATAAAAGCGTGCAACAACTGCCAAAGTGTGCGTCCAGCCAACCTTTCCTAACTTGGACTCCGACATCCACAAGGCCTGATCTACAGACTTCTCTATGATTTCCTTCATTTTCCGGAACCACATCTCTCCATTAGATAGGGCTACCGTGTCTGAAAACAAAGCAACACAACAATCAAGCCATGTACACTACTGCAAAGCATAAGCTGGGTGCACAACAGTAAAAAGCTGTTCTGATACACTTCCATCACACTCTGTATTATAATAAGAAGCAGGTTCTCTCTCAAAACCAAACATGAATACCACCTGACACCATCGGGTAACAGTTAACTGGCTGTCTGTCTGGTGAAGGTTAAAGAGGGTCTTCAACACAACTATTTCCCTTTAGATGCAGTGATTCAAAACTAGCACTGAATGTGCCAGATTTCTTTTTGAAGAGTTGACTACAATCATTAACTCGTGCCAGAAGATACCAGGTGAGTTTATGACTGGGTTTATCTGGTGGATGGCATTTTACGAGCACTTGATAGCTCTTTATAATACTCACGTGTGAAGAGGTGAGAGTACATTTTCTCCAGCTTCTGTGACTGTTCGTACAATTTCCGTGGACTCTTACTGGAGTTCTTGGCCCAGCGTGCACGCATGTCCTTCACCGCCTGCTTACTGTCGCCACGTAGGTACAGCACAATGGGGCAGTACTGTGCAAAGTTGAGTCTGTCCACAGCGTTAGGTGTCACATCGAGCACACAGTGCCGCCTCTTGTCAATGATCTCACGTATAGCACCCAGTTTGATGATACCTGACCGACTGGATCCCAGACTCTCGTCACGACGTCCCTCCGCCTCTGTAACACACAATAAAAGATTACGCCAAATCTATGGGTTGTAAGATGGTTATAAACAGCTACTATTAACACACACCAGGCAGTGTGTTTTAAAAGGTTGCTTAGTATAAATAATGTCATTTTGCTAATATATCTTTATCACCATAGACACATTCTACTACATGTAGTGCAAATTAATCATAGGCACCATCATATGAGAGATTTATGTGTGATGCCTTAATGAAGTTTAGCAGACCTCACTTGTTGTATTTTGTAAAAGTGGAAGGTAACTTACGCGGTGACTCATACCGTCCTGGATCATCCCTCACCAACTTGTCTCTTGCAACATCAGCTAACGGACCAAAGATGATGACTGGACGGATAAAAGCAGCTGTGAAGAAAGAGAGAACAGGTCATCAAGATACATCACACCAGACTGCAGTTTTGATGCAAAGTTAACAATTTAGCCTAGTTTTCCCCCTTTTTTTTATTATCTATAATACTTTTCTTCCATTATTTTAGCATTACAGTAGTTTTTACTTGTACATATCTAAAAAAAAATATCACTTACGGTCTTTGAGTATGACCCTCTCGTAGGCTGGGAACTTAGATGTCGGTGCCGCTGTATAAGTGTAGGAAGAACATGTCAGAAATGAGGATAGCCATGATGTTTTACTTCTAGTATCTACACCTAACACTCCGAAATCAGATGCCATCTAATAATAAAACAGTATCCTGTGCATGCATTCTCTTTAAACATACAGACATGCCACTCACAGCTTCTCAAAAATTCGGAAATCCTCCTAATTTTCTCAATTTACAATAGGAAATACCTATAGGAATGGAAATAAAAAATTCGGAATTCCTAAAAAGTTAGGAAAAGTGGCATCTCTGAACATAAAATACTGCTTTGGTAAAAATCAAAATCAGAGCAATGCTTTCATAACTGCAATAAAGCATTACAAATCAGCAAAGCCAATCCTGAGCAACACTCATATAACGACGTCAGCATGCTGAAGTAGTCACACTAGTAACACTACTCATTGTGTAAATGTTACTACTTAATAAATTAAGGTATCAAGAAGTACGGTAGTACTTGAAAGACAATTAACTGTATTTGGAGGAACACCTGGGAGTACTCTGACCAGATTTACAGAATATACATATACATCCCCGGACAAATATCTCAACCTGCACCTATTGCATTCAAACAGCAATACATGCGATATATTTCTAAAATAAACCTTAAGACACTAGCCGATTCTATACATTCCAATGACACACGCAAAACATCTGCTGAATAAAAGGGGGGTTATTGGGTAAGGAGTGTTATAATTCCACACATTGGTTGTATTTTGACGACAGGTGATAGAAAGGCTGTGACCCCACCATATCCTCATCACTTAATATCAACTTCTGGATAGGTGGGAGATGAGGAAGGTTGGGGTGTGATTGTTACATGTATAGTACAGGTACAACCACAGTCTGTTATTCCGATAAAGCCGGTACTTTGTGAAGGTCATGAGTGTGTTTTGTAAAATGATGGTGAAAACGGCAGTATATATCTCAGTGCCAAGGTGATACTAAATTACACTGTGATGTTATGCTTATTATAACTTAACACTTGAAACAATTTCATATGGTACATATTTAGGTAAGTTAGTCAACGTGAGATTAACAGAGGGTGAAAGATACCGATGGCAAAAACGTAACTACATCCACATCCAAAATCATAAAGAAACTGAGATGTATTCATTCAGCTGGACGAAATAAGAAAGGTCTATGTCTCCAAGAGAATTTGAACTACTGAAAGAATGGTTAACATCCCCGCCCTTAAATGAGATGGAGATTTTTTTTTGTTATTCGTTTATCTATTTATTTTACTTCTTCTTTACATTTCATTATGCCACTTTTACTTATCCCTCTGTATGTACATATATGTGGTGTGTGGCTGGGGGTTAGGGGATACAAGACAATGGACTCTGGAGGTGATAGTTGAGGGTTAGCTTCACTCCACACGCAGGCAGCAGGGCCAAAGCTTCATGGCATCATGCCCGAGCTCAAACACACTCAAAATTAATAACCACCTGAGGCCGAGGGAGTGCGAGACTCACCGGCTGTGCCCGCTACAACACAAAGAGAAGAGAGCGACGAAAGTTAGCCTGGTCTGAGAGAGTTGTTGAAGATAGGTAACGGTTCAGGTGACCATCAGACACTCTCTGTTGTCTCATGTTTAACAGAGGCCATTTTTTTTAGCCATATCCTTGCCAATTCTTAAACACAATGTTATGCAACAAAGACGCATCCTTACTTTTAATTCAATGAGCATAATTATATTATAGAATTAAAACATTGAACATTAGATTATTGATAATTAGTTTGAAACGTGATCACATTGGGTCCTCTTGAAATTACATTAGGAATTACTTTTAAGTTTGGGTTAGTTCCTGAAACACACAAAAATGAAATCCTGCTTTCTTACCGAAAATGACATCATCCCAGTGGTCTTTGCCGAGTGACTTTGCTCTTCTGGCTGTCTTCTTCTTGAAGAAGCTGCTCGACCCACCACGTTTTGACTGGTTCTCTTTCTCCGGTTGGTTCTGTGCTAACGCGAGCTGTTCAGCCCTATGTAAGGTAAATAAGCATTGTAGCAGCAGGCATTGAACATTGAATATGTTAGGTCATATCATATTTAACTTCTACAATTGCACATACCCGCTATGTCAAAATGTCTTTATGTCAGGTAATTACTACAGAAGAACTACTAAGAAGTCAAACATGCAAGGATTTCCCTCTGTAATGTGTCAACGTCATATAGAGGCACCCGTATCCAATGAGATTTTGTAAAACTTGAGTTTTACATCTTTTCGAACATCGTTTTGAATTAAGCCTCCATGATGCTCTGATATGGAGCACTATTTAACTGACCTGTTCATGTTGGGTATGATGCCTTTCTGTGTGGCCTGGTTGTTTCGTCCTATCCGTGTGGCGGCCCAGGAGCCCACCACCCCGCCGAACAAGGTGTCTGTTACATGGAAGATGTCTCCTTTACAGAAACTCATCTCGTTGTGCTCTGTTTGCTCGTAGTTAAAGTGGGTCCGCACGTAATACGAATCACCCGTGCCACCAGACGCCATTAGCCGCTCGTATTCTACACACAGAAAGTAAACAACACGATCAACTTGTGCTTGTTGTGAAGTGAGGACTTTATATCTTTGATTCTCTTTTACTACGGTGTTTGGCTTCCTGATTCTAGATTCCATATAGTTTTTTATGAACCACTGAGTTAGATATTGCATGTGTGTATCAGAAAGATTGAGGAATGGGCTGCAGCATTGTTTTAGTACATGTGTGTGTAACTCACCGTGTGGCCTGTACTGAACAAGTATATTAACCTGCTCCTGGAGGGACAACAGGAGTAGCACTGCCTCCTCTCGGGTCTTACCCTCCATACTAGACTCGTTCACCTGGGAATAAAAGTATACATCATAAACCGATGTCCTAGAGGGACATTACACAGATAGTAACAGAATATGACAGAATACCACATGATTTACACAAAGTGTCTGAGCTTCTAGGCAAATAAGTAAAAGATGAGGAACCCCAGGAATTTGGAAATTTAAAATTAGATAGGAAGCTCTAATCCCTAACCCCCTGACATTACGTAAATCACAAACATGATGGAATCAAAGTTTTTATTATACATGTGAAGGGCTATTGTAACTCATCTGGCCTAAATCCTAGGCGGTGCATGGTGTAGGGGGTGGCTGGGTCATCTGGGCCTGGGTGCCCATAAATGTCACATTAGGGGTACTGAAGCCCTAAGTACAAGATTGATGGGTTGTACGTCATGTAGCCTGATAAAAGGGATATACCTACCCCTCACATGGACTCAAAGTTCACAAGGATGGAGGAACGAAATTTCCAGACACTGGTGGCCGTGACTGATTTAGAAGGCGCGCTACTTTTTGCTTGTAATTTTTTTTTATTTACTTCCCCAAATGCATGTATACCTAAAATTAAGTGTGTGTCAAATCCTTTTACATAAAAGAGGGATGTGATCCCTTCTGTTCCAAACCCTGGATCTATCACTGACTGGAAGGAAGATCTCGCTTTTCTGGCATTTTAACACATCTTTTCTGCATTAATAAACTCACTCATTCCACAGTTTGAAACTTTATGATATAACGTTGTGATAGGTACCTTGAGTATCATGTCGCCTTCCTGTAGACCCTGATGGTCAGCTGGTGTGCCAGGTGCCACGGCAGCCACGTAGATGCCCGTCCGGTTACCTCCTGACACACGGATACCCAACCCACCGTCCTTCTTGAACGAGATGAAGCGTGGCTCTGGCCTGCAGACAGCACAGACACAGTGGGTAATGTAGTGTAAAATGTTTTATGCACCACAGAATCCAGATTCAATAAATCTGTCAGTTGATAGGATCAAGATTAAACATTCATTTACATTTCTTTGTTGGGTAGATTCAAATCATTTCAAATCATAATTTGCAATAATGAATGTATACATTCCCTCTTGTTCTATTTCTGCTTTCTTTCTATTGTTGTTTTCTCCTGTCTAAATGAGCTACAAACCTCTTTAATATTTAAATAAAAAATATGTCCAAGTTATTGAGTACAAAAATAATCTGTAGGATTTAGTTCAATCAAAGTGATGCACACAGTCACTGATCTGGCTCCATTCAGTTTGGCAAAATTCATTTACAGGGCGTTATGTCGCACACCTTAGTATGAATTCACACAGGTCTGAGGGGGCTTTTACATACATTTTGCATGTTAGGGTCACCAAATCATCACTTCAAAATCACATGTACAACAGTAACGAACAGACAACTCAGACAACTGCCAATACTCTCAGGCCAATTTTGTAATGCAATGAGAATGAAACCAACGCCTTGAACTCTAACGTATAACAATTATACATAGTAGCTTCCTGGATGTAGTTGAGCCATGCGGCCACACTTCTCTACGTCAAACATGCCAACAATGCCAAACCTCATGCGGTAACTTTAACTTGACTGATTTCGATTTAATTCTGTACTTCTGCAGGGCTTATGGCTCTGGTCCTGTACTGGACACGTAGTACTATGTTTTTAAATGTCAGTTCCAGCGGTTACAATCGAGGTTCATACCTATTACCATTGTTATTTTTATATACTCACTGTAAGTCAGTTTTTAATCAATTTGTTCAAAATATCATCCACATGTGATTCGGGCCGTAGAGCTACAGCTTAAGTTCAATTATTCTAAAAGCATGAGTTGTCTAGGAGAGGTAGCAGGGAGATAGGAAATCAGACAATAGAGTATCTACTTTCAGGAATAAATGAGATTATCCATAGAAGTGGTGTCAAATGTTTGTTATCGCTACTTTGATTTTGAATTTAATCTTGGGACCGAATGTCATTTTTTATTCTATTTTCTTAACGATGACGATTTGCTGCCCTAAAAATTTCAGCTGATGCTACATTCAGATATACTTATTACAGTGCTGTTTTGATCTTAAATCACATCAGCATACCTTGATTCTTAGATTGTGCCAATGAGAAGAGGAGATGAGTTATTATAGAATATGAGAAAACAGTAACTAAGAGTAGGCCTTGTCTCTAGGAGCGCTTACAGTATAATACTGGGCACTGTCAGAGTAATACACACACAGCAGCAAGCCACAGAGAGTGCTGCCACTTGGGCATCACCTTACCTGGCAGGACGAGCGCCATAATAGCGCCTGCAGGGGGAGAGTGAGGCGGAATGAGTGCACAGGCAGCAGGACGGCCTTCTATAAACTTTTTGTTTTCATTTTCTTTGAATATCTATGAATTTTATTAGGATCTTTAACTTATAGTTAAAACAATTCCATCTATAAACAAGGTATGGATTCACGTCACCAGATACTATATTCATTGTCTTACCCACCAAATGTTCCAAACAGTATAACAATTATATGGCAAAAGTGGATGTTTTACATGAGTTTATCATACTACGCTAACAATTGGCCAGAGGGCTTTACTCTTAACACACAATTAAACTTCACATTATTGCCACACATTGCATTATTGGGATCACGTATGATGGCCGTACCTTAGGCGTGACTGACTCTGTAGGATCGTAGGTTCAAGCTTGATCATTACATCTAAAATCTATCAAGGTGGACACTAATGTAACACTTACCCTTCATGAGGCCGGCGGCGCACACCAGCGTCCTGAATGTCAAGGCGGGTCCCATACAGGCTGTTACTTTGGTACATGGGTTCTGTAACCAGATAGAAAGACAAACTTCAATGACTACATGCAGTGTATATTCAGAGATGCCAAACCATGCTTAATTAACATTTCGCTGATAACGCTGCTGTTGGGACGAAGCGAGAATTCCTGTAAAATTAGGAAACTTGACAGCAATGAGAGAGATCCTTACCGTGGTTGGAGGGGAGGGGAGGTCGTGGAGGCCCTTCATCGTACTGAGACCGCTCCGTTTTTGTGGGTGGAGTGACTGGGCGGTCGAGCAACTCAAATGAGAGTGGTTTGAGAGGGGAACGCTCCATGGTCCCCCCTGGAGGAGGCCCATACCGGTCCACATTCTCCTGTTTTCTCTGATACTCTGGACTCTGGGCTGCTGGCCGGGACGGCACATAGTCTGAAAAAAAAGAAGAAAATGAACTATTCTGAGTTAAATGGATATTCGACGTCTCTCTGTTTTTGTGGAATTCTTTTGACACATACCAAATTGTTCCCTAACTCTGCCACTCGTTGTACTACATGATTGTATTATCTCAATCACCAGTCAATGATTCAGCATACAGGGTTTCTTGTGTCTGTGCTGTTATAGCTACAATTGAATTATTTACACATTTTCTCACCTCCTTCATCATTGAGATGACTATTTTGTCGTTTGTGTCGAGCATTCTGTTTGCCTTTAACGATGACCAACTGAAGTTTGTCTTTTGATTTTTCTATTTGTTTCCGAGCTTCACTCAACGATAGATTCTCTATTGGCGTATTATTAATCTGAAATACAAAGACAAAGTTGATGATTAAATGCAAGTTCAGTACACTTGTCACTTGTACACTAAAAGTATATAGCCCCCCCCCCCCAACCATTTCTTAATCAGGGAGCCTCAACGCTGCCATAATAGACAATTCTCTGTTCCCACTCACTGAATAGCATTTAGGGAGTCCATAGGCGTATCACCTCAACTCTAAAATAGATATGGCTTGATACACATCAAAACGCCATCATCATATCTGGTGGGATATTAGCACCATACACCATGACAGACCACTGTCAGCTAGTGGCTATAACTACGTCTATAAACATGGCTAGCTGTGTCCTGAAACACACTTGACCTGCAGGCTATAATGATCGGTGTCATGATCAGAAGTGTGACAACTGACATGATCTGGTTCTAGTTGACATTTTGTTGTTAGCTCACAGATATTCCCCCCAACACTGACATATAGTCTGTGACATTCAGGCATGACAGCAATAAATGGCATGATTTTAATTCATTTTAAGCATGTACTTACTTTTTGTATTGTATCTCCTTCTTTTAGGCCACCTTCTTGTGCTGCTAAACTATTTCCCACAATCTCTTTTATAAAGAGTCTGTAGCCAAGTACTATTCCATAATCTGAAAAAGAAGAAAAAACTCTTATGCTGGCAGTGTATAATATGACAGAATTCGAACCCAAGTCAAGGTTGTCTGCACCGAAATGCTTGATAATGTTATTAGTCATACACTATGCGTAATACAATAGGCATTGGTTTGCGTCCTTTTTGGTTGATTGTGGCATTTCTGGCTGCATCAGATGTTGCACACCATAATAAAGACACCATTTACAGTGATGACTCACTGCAGTGAATTAGAAACACGTATGGTAAGAACTTCTACACTGTATCACTGAGCGCTGTATATAAAATGTCCTCGTTCTTTTCTATTCTGAAATACAAGGAAACTCTCCTTTACAAGACACTTGAAATTTATATCACTTTACAAGACACTTGAAATTTATATCAATTCTTCTCAAATTGTGACAAACCGTTGGAAAAAAAAGAAGCTCACCATCTTTTTTACTCTTCTTATTTAACGTCACTTTGAAGGGCTGTTCAAAGTTACTATCCGCTGGTACGACTATTTTCCTACGAATGACCTGGGGAAAAAGAGAATATAATAAAAATCGGTCTACTTTAAACAATACAGATTCATAATACTTTTTTGTCGATGACATAATGGCAGAAACTCTGGTGTTAGCATGTTGATGTAACACGGTCCATGTAGTTCATTGTCCTATAATCATTGCCATTCAAAAGTGTGGTTTATGAGTCAATTTTAATCAGGCTGCTAAGTGTTAGTTCATACACGCACGCATACACACCCACACACACGCAATGTACGGACAGCTCCCTTAAAGGATAACTCAATGGCTGTTATATTTCAGTGTCTTCCAAATTTGAGGCCTACATATCCATGTCAATAAAGAGCTGACATCACCTAACGATACCTTTGCTCACCAAGACAGGATTTACACATGGCTAACTGCCGGGGTTAACTACAGCCAAATTACCATGGCCATATTGTGTAGCCTTGTGTGCTTATTACCATGATGGCCCGTTTAAGCACCGGGGTCTCTAATAAACGCCGATCTTGAATAATCACCGGGGGTAGGAGGGTATTGAAATAAGCCTATAAAAACAGTATTCAAATAAGTGCCTGCCGCATATGAGCGCCGGGGGGGGGGGGGTACAGTGGGAATGAAATTTATGAGCGCCCGGACGCTTATACGGGCCATTACGGTATAGATGTTTGGCAGCCGAGTGGGTCGGCGGGGGATGGGGATTTAGGGGGTGCTATGCACTGTCAACCCCCCCCCCCCCGACTACTGCTGTAGGGGCTGTATTCATTCACATAGTTGATACAGAAAGACTCTATGAAAAGGACCCCTCAAACTTGAGGTCTTTCACATCATGCCCCCCTCCCTTTCCACATGCGGCAATAAAGTTGGCAATCTGGCACAGTCCACAGTCATCCAGTGCACTTATCTATCGTTCAACGTGTTATATATACAGGTTTCAATCAACACGGGTGAGGGTCTGGTAGATTATTTACTTGATGTCCATATAATGAAGGTATACATATACGGTGCAGTCATAACCATAACTGTTATTTTCATTAAACTGTATGGCCCCCATGGTACCTGAAATGAAAGGTGGGAGGTGGGGGGGGGGGGCGGTATTTATATAGCACCTTGACCTTCATTATAGGGTGGTCCCTAGGGCCTGATATGGCCATAACTTGTCCAACACCCTAGAGGGCCCATACACCTAACGGTGAACTCTATATAAGGTCCCTACACTCTCCATACAGACAATGGGTGGTACCTGATGGTCATTATGTAAACAAAACATCCGTGTACAGTGAGTGAATAATTCTGTCATGACCTGGGAGGTTCAGGTGAGGTGACCCCAGACAGCATTAGGCACGTGTTTTTGTTACTGCTGGGTGGTCGTAGTAGTAGGGGTAGCAAACCTAAATTCATTTACATTGGTCTGTTCTGAGAGATCAACGAATATAATCATGTGTTCTACATGACGGATAGGACATACATACTTGTCTGAATAGAAACAACCAACAAAACACTAAATCTGTTTTGCTTTGCTTTCGGTTAGTTGATTCCACCCAGGTTTTTCCCCCGACATTCAGTCCTTTCTTTTCTGACTTGAACAATGACTGAATCTGTGATGACTTATCGATTCTATGGGCAAGTGGGAAAACTGCTACCAGGGCATCCCTGCTACTCTTTTTGAAAGATAGCAAGTGTTCTTTTATATGCTGGGTCACATAGACAGGGACAGACAAACCATAACCTTTGAGATCACTGATATTGTTCGCTATGGGGATATCCCGTGACAAAAGACAAGCATGTAGGTGCCAGCCCTGTGACAATGCCCCTTTTTACATACTTTAACACTGTGTTCATTATAGTTATTACTGTACAGGGTTCAGTAACATAATGATGTAACGCTGAGTTATCCCACATAGGCTGGCAGAGCTATGATCACATTTTTACATTGTTATTAATACGTCTAAACAATATGACATCTATCCAGTCATGCCCGGGGGGTTGTACATGTATTAGACCCAAGGGATAGCTTGGCTTATTAAACGACTTCTGTTATTTTGGGTGCTTTTTCTGGATATTCCTATTCTGATACCTGTCGATATTGCAGGTCCTAGGAGTGCTGATATCCTGGATATCGGCACTCCTAGGAGTGCTGATATCCAGGATATCAGCACTCCTAACATGTCATATGTTACATGGCCTAACATGTCTTATGCTACATGTTAAAACCTACGAAATTTTCATTGCCAGGGTAGGGGTCGAACCTGCACTCCACTGATCCCAAATCTAACTCCCTATGCATTGCGCCACAGGGACTGACGAGGAATGCTGGGTCTCTATAAGTCATTGATATAATACAAAGCTCGGGGAGGGTACTCACATATAAGTACTATACATTCAAAGTGTGAAAATACTGTCATACTAGTAATTGGCATGATCAAGTTGTCATATGAGAAATATCATATGACTAGTGGTGTATGGAGTAAATACATCAGGCTCATATAAAATAGTGCTATTTCCAGTTATCACTGGTTTATTCAGCTTTAGGCAACATGTAAGAAATATCAATCATACAGTAGTTAGTATGTAGGTAATTTGTACATACAGTAAACATACAGTAATTTATAAAGTACAATGTTCTGTTCCACTCCACCTGTGAGGTATTAATAATACAGTGTCCAGCATAGTTCTAGGTGGGTTCCCACACCTAGCTCCTGACTTGCTGCTTAGAGGAATAATGTAATAAGGAATAACTTTACCCTCTGGTGGAAGTCTTGAAGGAGATAGCCCCTGGCCACTAATGATAGAAACCAATGCCTGTCTAGCATAGTTTCACCATAGTGCAGTGGTATAGCAGGTAGCAGGAGATGACTGGAGATGTTACCTCTAGAGCGGTTCTTGGTGATGTGTCTTCCTGGAGGTGCAGACAGGCTATTTGTAGCAAATCTTGGAAAAGCACCTCCAGACTGACTGGAGCCAGCAGCATCTGCCTAACTCTACAATTGTTTGAGGGGACTCTTTCAAGTGTCACAGGGGGACAAAGGACCCCCATGGGCGCCGCTGTGTCCCCCATTGTCTTGGTCGGTTCTGCAACTTCAGACCCTCATAACTCGGTTGTTTATGCGTTTATAACCGCCATTTTGCGCATGCGCGGAGTTGAATATGCCAAGTTTATAATGCCCGCTGGATAGGCGCGTAACTCGCGCCGGTTTGTCTGTAGTGCACTCGGAGCTCCTTTCAGTCTCCATGGCATAACTTCCTTAATAATGGGAGTTCCGCCTTGATCTTGGGCTCATTTTGACCGTCTAATTATGGGCTTTCCATAAATGCTTTGATATTTGACCTAGCTTGCTCAGGAGCGACGCTAGAGCGACCGGACTGTTATGGCGTCGTGCTTATGTAACCCATTGTTCAGTCCTTAGAGTGCTCAGACACTCATGACGGCGTCTGTGGTGCCCAGGCACCCCTAACGGCCGTTTGCATTCACTTACAAGTTATTAGTTTGTGCACTGAACCATGAGGTCGCACACTGAGACCCTTATTCTTATTATATTGTGCAGTGAACCATTAGGTCGGACCCTTTGATGTCACAAACTCTGTCTAACTGACTCTGGCTGGTGTGCAGTGGGGCATGAACGCTCTTATACAAAGTTTGAGCGCTCTTATAGCTCTTAGAACCAACCTATGTATTAATTTCATAGATATTCTTTGATTAATACAAAATATGTTAGAATTTATGGAATAATAAAATGGTATATCATAGAATACTCCCTCTCCCCCGAGAGAATGCGAAACTCCGTCATTTCGCCGAGGGAATGTACAATTTATACAATTTTTACCTTATTTTGGAGTTATATACTGTTTGTAAGAGGATTTGAAGTAATGGGGAGTGCTTCAAATGCAATTTTGTGGTAGAGCTTTGTCAGTATAAACAATTTTCTCCTGGGTATAAGTACATTTCCGAGTTTCTATATCTTACCATACCTGAGCTTATTTGCTTATGTAACATCAATTTTGGGTACAGTTTTCCATTTTTATGTACAACATACAATTTGGCAAATAGTGTGCCTTTTTGGCGTTCGATGTTCAATTTAGCGTGCAAATTGAACATAAATGACAATTTTAGTGTGCAAATTTACAATTTTGCGTGTAATTGCGTTCAATTGACAATTTCAGTATGCAAATATATAATTTTTGCGTACATTTGGCAATTTAAGTGTGCAAATATATAATTTTCGCGTACATTTGACAATTTTAGTGTGCAAATATATAATTTTCACGTACATTTGACAATTTTAGTGTGCAAATATATAATTTCGCGTACATTTGGCAATTTTTGGTGTACAAATATATAATTTCGCGTGCATTTGGCAATTTTTGGTGTACAAATATATAATTTTTGCGTACATTTGACAGTTTAGTATGCCAATATATAATTTTGCGTTCAATTGATAGTTTCTGTATGTACATATATAATTTTGCGTACAGCTTGGATACACATAGAAATGTTGATTTTCTAAAAATCTGACTTCAGTGTATGAATTGGGTACAGACATACAGTATAATGTGCAACATACGATTCAAATGTAAATTGGATACAAACTTACAATCTAGTGTGCAAACATACAATTTTAGTGTGCAAATTGGGTACAAGCGTACAATCTGGTGTGCAAACATACAATTTTTAGTGTGCAAATTGGGTACAAGCGTACAATCTAGTTTACACTATACGATTTTTGGGATTTGAGACAAATTTTTCCGAGGACCGGAAAAACAAAGTACTTCATGTACAATAGGCTTGTTTGTCTCTGAGTTACTCTTTGATTTTGCTATATGGGTGTATAAATTGGCAATTTCGGCAGTGGGCCGCTGCTTAATTGACTTTTCCCTAGCCTTCTTGAGTATGTGTCCCTGAAAGAAATTATTTGGTGAGTATCTTAAGTAAACATTTTTCATGTCAACAATTTTCCTCAACATTTTTTTTTTTTTTTTTTCATTCATTTTCCAACAATTTCTTGGATACCTAAAGTGTGTTACTTTAAGTAAACCTTGGTATAGTATACAAGTGCTAGTGGGTACAAAAACTGTCTTAGTTATCTACCTGCATTCATGTATATTAATGTTAGATTTGTACAATTTACAATTTGCAATTTTGTAATTTGCGCGTGTATGCGCGCATTAATCATCGATTTTGTGAGAATACCATAGATTTTCATATTATACATCAACAAGTGGCTGTGTATATATTTTTTCTAAATCAATTTTTCAATACTTTGATAATTTCATTGACAGTGGAGGTGTGTGTCATGTGTGAGATGTGTCATCTCAGTATCTCCTGGTGGTGGACTGGGGGCAGTCTAGGCTGTGTGCAGCCTAGGCTGTTTCCACAGTCACCGGGGAGGGCTGGTGGTTTAGAAAATTAGCAATAGTCTGCATGTTTGACCTTGCGGTCTCCTCCTGGTGTTCGTCAATAATTATATCTGTTGTATTTTCCAGTGCTGTCATGGTCACCGGGCTGGTGCCACAATCATTCTGGAGAAGCATGGAGTAGTACAGTCCTTTGTTTTTAAGGGCTGGTATGGTACTGAACCTAGTGCGCCAAGGTAGGTGTATCACCCGAGGGAGGTGATAAGCAAATTCTCCTCTCTGTGTTGTTATAACTGCTGGTCCATTCCAGGTAAATATAGCCTTAGGTAGTGGGAAGGTTTTAACCACTATATCCTTATAGGTCGGGGCAGCTGCTGATTTAATCTCATCAAATTCATGTGGTATTGGCCTCAAGGGTAGCGCGAAGTTTGAGTCTCCACAATATATTTTAAAATATATTGTGGGATTTGTGCGCTTGGCCACATTTTTCTTGCCACAGTGTGTCTGTGCAAATTTCTTAAGGTACTTCATTATTCTGTAGGCTGAGTAGATGGTCAGGGTGAATAATATAGCAATTATCAGGGTGTGGGTTTCCTGAATTGTGAGGAAAGGGGTGTGGGTTTCCTCCGTAGGGGTTAATTTGGTAGGATTCTTATCTGGGAGCAATTTGTGTAGGGGCAGCTCGGTGACTAGTCTAAATGCTTTGGCTGTAGGCAGGTAGGCTACAGTTCCTCCTAGTCTGTACAGTTTGAGTAGTATGTATACTATAAAAATGTGAGCTGATATCCCTAGAATGAGTCCTAAGCTTTGGAAGATTGGATGCTCTGTAACTCGACGTAGGTATGATTCCTCGTAGCGCGTTTCCATTGCCTTATCAAGGTTGGAGGCATCTTTTAATAATGTTTTGGCAAAGGGCTCTAAATTTAGTTGGGTAATATCATCCATGATTGGATTTTCCTGTAGTTTTTCTAAGGTTCTAGAAAGGTTTACTACTGGGAAATTTGGAAGATTCTCTCTTTCATCTGGTTTGGTTTCAGAAATTTGGTTAAGTGCTGCCATGAATGGTAAATTAATTGTCTTGAGAATGTAATGAAATGATAAGGTTGAGTTACAGGGCAACCTTGTGTTTGGAAGAGAAAATTCTCCTACACTGATTGTGCACCCACAGGGTACACCTATGATTGAGTAGGACTGGGCTTTTCGAGTTTCAGACGTTTTACCATGGCAGTTGATAAAGTAATGGGGTTCATTAGTAGTGACCAGATACTCATCTTCAGAAATGGAAATAGCATGGGTGTTAGGTGTTTGCAGTGGTGAAACTGTAAACTTGCAATGTTCCTTAATCTGTTGAGCCTGGTTAGTAAAAATGGCTACAGGGCATGTAGGCCTGTGTTTATAAATTCTACCATTTACATCTCTGCATACCTTTACTGTAGTACCTTCACATGCCTGCATATCTGCTGAGTCCAATTCGATGAATAATGATTTGTCGTAAGATACTGCTAGAAACTCAGTTGTGGTTTGTAATTTGGTGACTCCTCTGGTGGGGGTCTCCTGTGTGTCTATAGGCATGGGTGATGTAATCATTTGGTACAGTTTGAAGGTAGAGGTGGTAGATTGAATTATAATGTCCAGATGAATATATATATGGTGAGCTGAGTAAGTGTATGAGGTCAGCTTCTGTGAATAATAGAAATCTAAGTCATTAATTGCGACTTGTGCTCCAGGGTGTGTAATCCTAAGTTTGTTATTAATGTCAATTAAGTATCTAGCAAGGTCTGAGGGTGGTACTATATCAGGGGTTAGGATTCCTGATGATAGCATCCTCAGGGCTGCATTTGTCCTTTGCAGTGATTGAACTGTATTCATTCTTGCTGCTATGATAATTAATGCATCATTTAATACTTGCATTTTTTCCCTTTGAGTTTTCTCGTGCCTTGAATATGAGTCAAGTGACCTGGACATGTTAGAGGCCCACAGGTTGACGGTGTCACCTATGGTGTTGATTGTGCTGTCCAGTACCTTCTTATCTTGGATGTATGCTTTAACAAACTTATCTTGTCTGTCTGTGATCTTTTCAATGAGACTAGCTGCTTCCTGATCTTGTTTAGCAAATTTTCTCAGTATTTCATCTATGTTCTTGAGCTGTCCCATTACTTGGTTTACATCTTCTACTGTGGCTAGACCTAGCACACCGCGAAACAGGGGTGCTAGAAAACCCAGTATGGCCTCTCTTTTGGCCTTGTCCAATGTGTTTATGGGGTTGGATAGGAACAATTTGATGGAGGCTAATGTTTCATTTATCTCCTTGTCTGCAATTTCCAGCAAGGTGTCAAGCTCTTTGGCTTGTTGGATAATTTGACCAGAGGTATGATCTTGTAGAGTAGGAGTGGTCAACTGGAGTATTCTATCCCTTATGGATCCTTGGGTAACGGGTGCCCGAGGTATCTTGTAGGGGATAGCTAACAACAGTGTTGTGGTTGTATGTCCATTGACCAATGGTTGAGGGCTAGGTTTGAATACTACTCCTATGTTTTGTCTCACCACAGGTGTATAACCTGCAGTAAGTGGTTCTATAGTATATAATAACAGCATAGTTAGCAGTATGGGTGAAACTCTCAGTCTCCCCATGGTGCTTGTGTAAAGCAAGTTTGCTGTTTAAAGTCTTGTCAAATTTGTAGTGATTTGGTGCTGGTAAAGTCTAAGTGTATGGTGCAACACTTTAAATGAAGTGGTTCAAACTGTACCTTTGCAAGATTGAGCTGTCTTGGCAATATGTCCGGTGAGTCTATAGAGATTGACCAGTAAATGGTAAGGTCAGGTTGAAGGTGAAGTAGGTGTGTTCTTTATCCTAGTGCAGTCTCTCCTAATGGAGAAGTGGGCTGGCTAATTCCCAAGTGGGGTCCTGTAGACTTGAGTTCCAGACTGCAGCTGGATGAAGACTGATGGTGGGCTATGGTCCACAGTGCTTCTTATGTAGCCTACCCTACCCACATCCATTGTGGGCATGGTATTGTTTCTCTGGAGTAGGTGCACCTAATCTCCAGTGTCTGCTACTGTGGGGGTCTATTGTGTAATCTGTGTACTGGTAACTAGCTCCTCCTGTCATCCAGGACAGTCATTCATGACCGTCTAGACAGTTGTCTGAGGGTAGCTTATAAGGTCAATTGATCTCTATAGACTGCTGTGTTGGCATAGCGCGCTTTTTCATGTGGGGATTAGGCTTTAGACACTCCACTGTGTTACCCTTACTCTTCTTAGACTTCATGTCTGCTTTACTTGGGGGGTCCCAGTCTTTGACCCTTTCAGAGGCAATAACCTACTGATATATTTACAAATTTGATTGGCTTTATATACATATAAGTAATTCATTATCAGTCACACATGTCTTATGTGTGGATGAAGAGAATTTGTAATACATTTTGAAAATCTTATGTTCTTTTGGTATCTCAATCTTGTTTCTAACTTCTTGAAACTGCACCACACCTAGATGTCTTTCTTAGTATGTGGTGTGCAGGCCTAGGCTTGATAGGGCCTATGCCTGTGGTTTCTCTTGTAAGGGTGATATCATATTTGTTCCTTACAATTTTGCTGTAGTATTTGGCCTCATGTGGAATAAGCCTGTGTGCAAATTCATTGTTTCTGACAGCCACAACCTTTTTCAGTCTGTCTATGTGCACTGGTCTGGCCACCAATAGATTGGTGTCCAAGTTTTTGAGTTTGGCACTTGTCAAACTAGGTCTATCTACTACAACATATGGTCCCATAAAAAGGGGTTGAAGTTTCTTACACTCTGTGTTGGTCAGGATTCTTGGTATGTTTAGGTACACCATGTCGGTGACCTTGATTTCCTGTGGTGTAAGTTTCTTATCATATCTATCCTTCCTTTCCTTTTGTAGCTTGGCGACCCTTTCTATAGCTTTCCTCCTAGAGGTATCTTGATTTGTTATCATGTTAGCTACATGGTCTGCTACGGTGGATATGTCTTCCTGTATTCCCAGCCCTAAGTCCATTGGGGTGGCTGGGTTTCTTCCATGGAGTAGGAAGAAAGGGGTGAATCCTGTGGTTTGGGATTCAGTGTTGTTTAATGCAAAGGTTATGGGTTCAATAAATGAATCCCAATTGTTTTGGTGCTTTGAGCAGAATGCTCTGAGCGCTGTGCCTATGCTAGCATTGAATCTCTCTACAAGCCCATTTGATTGTGGCCTGTACGGTGAGGAGAATTTATGTTTGATCTTGAGGTGTTTAGTTAACTTTGTGAACTTTGCACCTGTATAACATGTCCCATTGTCTGTTTGAAGAGTGGCTGGTGTTCCATGATGACAAATTATATTCTTGTAGAACTCTGCTGCTGTTGTCTCAGCTTTTAAGTCAGTAGTAGCCCAAGCTGTTGCATATCTGGTAGCATAATCTATGCAGACTTGTATATGTTTGTTTCCCCTGGCAGTTGTGGGAAGTGGCCCCACCGCGTCTAGGTTTAGGAACTTCATTGGTGAAGTCATGTACTCTCTCACTGTCATTGGTGTTTTGTGTGAGTGTACTTGCCTTTTTGCTGTGAGGCATGTGTGGCAGGTGGAAACATATTTTGTTGTGTCTGCTAGCATAGACTTCCAATATACCCTAGGTCGGAGTGCTGACAGCATCCTACTTGAACCAAGATGGCCGCCAGTAGGTGAGTCATGGAAATACTGTAGTGTACTTGTTACCCATTGCTGTGGTATAACAATTTGAAGTGGTACAGTATTGGTTTTTCTCCAATTTATGGGGCATATATGGACTAATGTACCATTTACCAAGGTGTATGTCTGGCCTTGGTTGATGATTCTATTTCCTTGTGCTTTTGGTGCAGGCAAGGTCCCATCCTCAAGATACTGTATGAGGGGCAATAGGTCCTTGTCTTTCCTTTGTTCCAAGCCAAGGTTTGTACCTGAGATGGATGTGTCGGGAATCTGATCCAGTAGTTGATTTATATCTAGCACATGTTGTTTTATTCTGTCTCTTTCTTTTTCTTTTTCATCGACTATTGGCCTATCTTGTGCCTTTTGTTGGGGTGTGTCACTCTTGTTTTGGTGTGTAGGCTCCTTTGGAGGGCCTATTCTCGCCTTGGTGGGAGTGGCAACCTTTTTCTTTAAAGGCACAATTTGCTTTTTGTCATTCTTCTTTGTCTCAGAGTTCTTTGACTTAGTAGATGCAGTGTCTTTTGTGACATTTTTCCTGGCAGGTGGGGTTTTGGTAGGTTTGTTTCCTGTGACCTTTTTCTCATTTAGAATAGTTTGTGATTGTGTGGGGGGTTTTGGTGTGCCCTCCTGAATCATTTCTCTAGTCTTTGAGCGTGTGGTCATAGGACACAAATGGTTTGATGTTTCCTCTCCCTGCATTGATTCAAAGAATCTGACTGATTTGGAAGTTGCTTGAGTAATAGCATATAGTGTGTCTTCTGAATCTTCATCATCTGAGTCAGGTGGGGTGAAGGGTGGCTCCTTTGGAGTTGCCTTCAGCATCTGATTGAGTGATGAGAATTCGATAGGCTCGAAGTCATTATCTGGAAAGAGTTGTGAGTATTCTCTCTCACAGTGGCAAAACACATAGTGTGTAGATTGCTTCAAGATACCCCTAATGGGTGTCTCTGGCCTTTCAATGGTGTTGGGTGGATCATCCCTTTTGAATGGTACTTTCTTTGTTACTTTTGCAAACTTGGTTCTACTGGCTGCTCTAACTCTCCTTGGTGGGGGTGGAGGGTTAGTCATGGGTCCAGAATCTGGGTATTCTCTTCTAGACATAGCATCTGGTGGTGTGTTATCATCACCTTTCACGTGTTGGATGGTGAATGAAAATTGTTGTATGTCTAGAGCCCATCTGGCCCATCTATGTGTGAGTCCTGTATTGGTTAGTAGCGGGATTAGGGCTGCATGGTCTGTGTATAATTGGAAGTGTCTGGTCTCTAGATAGTGTCTGAAGTGTAATACTCCATACACTACTCCCAGTAGTTCTCTCTCTGTGGTATTGTAATTTCTCTCATGTTTGGAGAGGGTTCTACCTGCAAAGGCTACTGGTCTGAGCACTCCTTCATTATCTCTCTGTGAGAGTACAGCTCCTAAACTCACATTGGAAGCATCAGTTGCCAAACTGAACTCTTTCTCATAGTTTGGATATCTGAGAAGAGCATTGGTACAGAGGGCATGCTTTAAAGTTTTGAAAGCATTATCTGCATCCTCTGTCCAGACAAATGCTTTGAGATGTGTCTGTAGATCATACAGTGGTCTAGCAATTTGGGCATAACCTTTGATAAACTTTTTGAAGTATTGGCATAGGCCTGTGAAGGATCGGACATTTTTGACTGATTTTGGTGTTGGGAAGGTTTTGATTGATTCCACCTTTGTGGGAGATGGTTGCAGTCCCTTGGGTGTGACTCTCATTCCCAAGAAGTCTATTCTGTCTATGAAGTATTCACATTTTGATTTCTTCAGTTTGAGTTTACCAACTCTTAAGCTGTTGAACACATCTTCCAGGTCATGGAAGTGTTGTTCGATTGATGGTGATAATACCAATATGTCATCTAGGTATGGTAGGGCACATTTGTATTTGAGTTTGTTCAGAATTAATGTGACTAGATGGCAGAATCCCGCAGGTGCGGTCGCTAAACCCATCGGCATCCTTTCATAGACATATTTTTTGTCATTTGCTATGAATGCGGTTTTATGCTGATCCTCCTGTCTTATAGGAATTTGAAAAAATCCCTGTTGGGCATCTAGCTTACTGAATACTCTTGGTCTGAGTGACCCTATCATGTCTAGAGTGTCATCGGCCCGGGGTGTAGATAAGGCTTGATTTATCGTGTTTTGGTTCAAATAACGAAAATCTGTGACGAGCCTATGGCCTCCCGATGATTTTTGTACTAAAAAGGATCTGGAAGCCCAGGGGCCCTCAGCACATTCTCTCAGAATGCCCTGTTGTACTAGCCTTTCACACTCTTCCCCTATTGCAGCCTGTTTTTCTGGTGTTTGTCTATATGGTAGGAAATGACATGGTACTGCCTCAGGTTTTACATGTATTGAGTGTGTATACAGGTGTGTGGCACCAATGTCTCCATCTTTTCCTACAAATATATCATCATACTTGGTCAGCAGTGATTCTAATCTGTCATGCTGACCTTTGGATGTGAGCACAGATTTTGGTGGAACATTCTCTTCCAATTCTGGCTCGAGGTCATGTGCCTCACTATGTATAGCAGCTATTTCAGAGAGTCTGATTGAGTTGGGTTCAGGGTCAGCGTATGTGGACTCACAGTCTGAGTCTGTGTCACTGAATTGAGTTACATCCTCAGGCCGTATGGCTGAGATGGATTGATCAGTGTGTGGGGTAGTGTCTGACACCTGTTGAGGTTTTTCTAAATCAGATTCCTTGACTTCCTGAAATAGAGCTATGATGGCACCCTTTTTGATTTTATGTGGGCGCCTGCTGGTGTTGAGTAACACTAGGGGATGTTTGTTATTTTCCCTGGGGGTTACTGCTGCCCTTTGAACTAGATATGGGGCATTGTTATTTCTTTGGAGGTTATCTACTACTCCAGTTTTGCCTTGCAGTGATTGAGTAGATGTGACTTTACCCAATACTGCAAGTTCAGAGAATGGAGGGATGGTAAAATCCCTCACTGCCCTAATGGGTTTGAGAATTTGTTCAGGATCAACATTAAATTCAATTTGAGATTTTGTAGTGCTTAAGAAATCTGTGCCGAGTACAACGGGCTGTGTGAGGTTGGGTATTACAGCAAATTGGTATTGGAATCTGACACCTTGGATTCTAAAGTTCAGCATAGCTGAATGTCTAACATGACACACTGATCCATCTGCCAAGTGGATGTTGATTTTAGATTTCCTCAGTTGGATATGGAATCTCTTTTGGAGGTCCATGAGGAATGATTGTCTGACACAGGTGATAGTAGCACCTGTATCAACCAAACATTGTACATCTGAAACATCATATAGATTTGCATTGATACAGCCATTTTGAAGAAGTACAATAGAAAGCTTGGTACTCTCACCTGTATCCTTTGAGGATGAATCTGGTGGGGTGATGTGTATCACTGATGGACGTCTCTGTCTGTTAGATGGTAGATTGGCACTAGCAATTGTCTCTGGTTGGATCTTTGTTAATCCTGATTGATTGTTTGTATTTGGGGTGTCACAGTGCACTGGCCCATCGGCACTGTGACATCCTAGTTTTCCTGGTTCTGTGGGGTGGTTGCGATGCTTGCGACCAGGAGCTTGGAGAGTTGATCCATCACTTGAGGTATTGTTTGGGGGTTACTGTGTTGGTTCCCCTGGTAGCCTCTTGTGTTAGGTTTGTGATCCTCCTGATGTGGGTTGAAACCCTGGTTATATTGACCAGAGTTGCTGTATTGCCCAGAGTTATTTGAACCCTGGTTGCTGTAGGATCCAGAGTTGTTGGATCCCTGTTTGTTGTAGGCACCATTGTTGTTATTGTAGGATCCACTGTTGTAGTTTCTATGTGGACTATGGCTTCTACTGTTGGATCCTTGATTATAGGATCCGGAGTTGTTTGAACCCTGGCTGTTGTTGTAGGAACCATTGTTGTTGTAGGATCCAGAGTCGTAGTTCCTATGTGGACTATGGCTCCTACTGTTGGATCCCTGATTATTATAGGATCTGCCATTACTTGGGGTTCTGTCTCTCCTATCACTGTATGAAGAGTTACCATTGTTGGAGTTGGAAGAGCTGTTGTCTTTCCTACTGTTGTGACCCCCCCGGTTGTTGCTGTTGCCCCCCCTACCTCTACCTCTATTGGATTGGTAGTTGGGGTCATAGTTATTTCCTCTATATCTACCGGTAGGGTCTTTGGATATAGCCTTAGCTTCCTGTTGCCTTACATTGGCACTAGACATTAGGTTAACATCTTCATCTGAACTAGTGGTGATTTCCTGGACCTTTTTCTTAGTAGGCTGTGGGTTAGACTCTGCATCCCTTGTTTTCCTAGATCTTTCTTGGGTCTCAACCTCTAAGGCTAGGTCTAGGGCTTGGTTAAAAGAGTCTATTTTCTTGTTCTCAAGAGCTACAGAGATCCAGGGCCTCATGCCTTGGATGAATGTTTTAAATAAGGTGTCGTCCTTTAGGCATTGGGCATTACACGCTTTTCTGAGATACATTGCATAATCAGATACAGGTTCATCTATCTCTTGTGCACGGAGTGCAGTCCTGGAGATAATATTGTCTTGAGTAGCAAAATACTCTTTTAGTTCATGTACTACATTGGACCATGTCAACTTATCAGGTGTGGCACTTTCCTTGAAGGTTTCAAACCAAGCCAATGCTTGTCCTTCAAGGTACTTGGGTAAATATGTTACCATGGTGTCACTGTCTGTTAATTTGTACCTGTCCTTCAGATACTCTGGGAATTTGTGATCAATAAATAGTGCTGTTGACATGAGTGGTGATGGGTGAGAAAAAGTTTTGGGTTTGGTTACCTCGTGTTGCCTGATCTTCCTGTCGTCGTGTTGTTGTCTGTCTAGGATCCTGGTCATGTTGGACATCATGGAGATCATGACATCCTCCTTGGATCCAGAGGCGGATGGTGTGACAATAGGTGTGGTGGTGGGTGTGGGAGGCTGTGAGGTCTGGGATGATACCATCTTCATGAGATCTGCGATCTGTTGTTGTGCCTGTTCTAGGGCCTTCCGATGGTCATCCAATTGTTGACTGAGGATCCTCTCCCTTTCCTTTGAGGCAAGGGCATGAGCATCTTGTTGGGCTCTGTTTGCTTCTAGGGCAGTAACTGCATCTTGGATGGTCTTCTCATAGGCCCTTATCTTCTCAGCCGCCTGATTGGGTTGAGGACCTTCATCAGCGTCGGCCATGGTGGAAGGTGTGGGATCACTGGTGTGTTGTAGGTATCACTGACATGTTGGAGATCACACTGGTATGTGGGAGATCTCACTGATATGTGGGAGATCTCACTGTCGTGTGGGAGATCTCATTGATGTATGGGAGACCTCACTGACGTGTGGGAGACCTCACTGATATGTGGGAGATCCCACTGATCGTGTGGGAGATCTCATTGATGTGTGGGAGATCTCACTGATGTGTGGGAGATCTTACTGTTGTGTGAGAGATCTCACTGATCGTGTGGGAGATCTCATTGATGTGCGGGAGATCTCATTGATGTGTGGGGGATCTCACTGGTGTGTGGGAGATCTCATTGATGTGTGAGAGATCTCATTGATGTGTGGGAGATCTCACTGATGTGTGGGAGATCTCGCTGATGTGTGGGAGATCTCATTGATGTGTGGGAGATATCACTGATGTGTGGGAGATCTCACTGATGTGTGGGAGATCTCATTGATGTGTGGGGGATCTCATTGATATGTGGGAGATCTCACTGATATGTGGGGAGATCTCACTGTCGTGTGGGAGATCTCATTGATATGTGGGAGATCTCGTTGATGTGTGGGAGATCTCACTGATATGTGGGAGATCTCACTGATATGTGGGAGATCTCACTGATGTGTGGGAGATCTCACTGATGTGTGGGGGATCTCATTGATATGTGGGAGATCTCACTGATATGTGGGGAGATCTCACTGTCGTGTGGGAGATCTCATTGATATGTGGGAGATCTCGTTGATGTGTGGGAGATCTCACTGATATGTGGGAGATCTCATTGATGTGTGGGGGATGTCACTGGTGTGTGGGAGATCTCATTGATGTGTGAGAGATCTCATTGATGTGTGGGAGATCTCACTGATGTGTGGGAGATCTCACTGATGTGTGGGAGATCTCACTGATGTGTGGGAGACCTCACTGACGTGTGGGAGACCTCACTGACGTGTGGGAGACCTCACTGACGTGTGGGAGACCTCACTGACGTTTGGGAGACCTCACTGACGTTTGGGAGACCTCTCTGACGTGTGGGAGACCTCACTGACGTGTGGGAGACCTCACTGACGTGTGGGAGACCTCACTGACGTGTGGGAGACCTCCATGACGTGTGGGAGACCTCACTGACGTGTGGGAGACCTCACTGACGTTTGGGAGACCTCACTGACGTTTGGGAGACCTCTCTGACGTGTGGGGGACCTCACTGACGTGTGGGAGACCTCACTGACGTGTGGGAGACCTCACTGACGTGTGGGAGACCTCACTGACGTGTGGGAGATCTCACTGGTGACCTTGGTGGGTATGGTGTCAAGGTCAAGGTCACTGGGTGGGTGGAGTGGGTCTTACTGTGTGTATGATTGTTCTTAGTTGCGGTACCAGCTTTAATTTACTGTGTGCATGATTGTTCTTAGTTGTGTTACCAGCTTTAATTTTTATGAGCCTGTGAGAGATGGGATCTTAGTAGGATGTTCTCCACCACTTTGTCATACTAGTAATTGGCATGATCAAGTTGTCATATGAGAAATATCATATGACTAGTGGTGTATGGAGTAAATACATCAGGCTCATATAAAATAGTGCTATTTCCAGTTATCACTGGTTTATTCAGCTTTAGGCAACATGTAAGAAATATCAATCATACAGTAGTTAGTATGTAGGTAATTTGTACATACAGTAAACATACAGTAATTTATAAAGTACAATGTTCTGTTCCACTCCACCTGTGAGGTATTAATAATACAGTGTCCAGCATAGTTCTAGGTGGGTTCCCACACCTAGCTCCTGACTTGCTGCTTAGAGGAATAATGTAATAAGGAATAACTTTACCCTCTGGTGGAAGTCTTGAAGGAGATAGCCCCTGGCCACTAATGATAGAAACCAATGCCTGTCTAGCATAGTTTCACCATAGTGCAGTGGTATAGCAGGTAGCAGGAGATGACTGGAGATGTTACCTCTAGAGCGGTTCTTGGTGATGTGTCTTCCTGGAGGTGCAGACAGGCTATTTGTAGCAAATCTTGGAAAAGCACCTCCAGACTGACTGGAGCCAGCAGCATCTGCCTAACTCTACAATTGTTTGAGGGGACTCTTTCAAGTGTCACAGGGGGACAAAGGACCCCCATGGGCGCCGCTGTGTCCCCCATTGTCTTGGTCGGTTCTGCAACTTCAGACCCTCATAACTCGGTTGTTTATGCGTTTATAACCGCCATTTTGCGCATGCGCGGAGTTGAATATGCCAAGTTTATAATGCCCGCTGGATAGGCGCGTAACTCGCGCCGGTTTGTCTGTAGTGCACTCGGAGCTCCTTTCAGTCTCCATGGCATAACTTCCTTAATAATGGGAGTTCCGCCTTGATCTTGGGCTCATTTTGACCGTCTAATTATGGGCTTTCCATAAATGCTTTGATATTTGACCTAGCTTGCTCAGGAGCGACGCTAGAGCGACCGGACTGTTATGGCGTCGTGCTTATGTAACCCATTGTTCAGTCCTTAGAGTGCTCAGACACTCATGACGGCGTCTGTGGTGCCCAGGCACCCCTAACGGCCGTTTGCATTCACTTACAAGTTATTAGTTTGTGCACTGAACCATGAGGTCGCACACTGAGACCCTTATTCTTATTATATTGTGCAGTGAACCATTAGGTCGGACCCTTTGATGTCACAAACTCTGTCTAACTGACTCTGGCTGGTGTGCAGTGGGGCATGAACGCTCTTATACAAAGTTTGAGCGCTCTTATAGCTCTTAGAACCAACCTATGTATTAATTTCATAGATATTCTTTGATTAATACAAAATATGTTAGAATTTATGGAATAATAAAATGGTATATCAATACCCTGAAGTCTGGGTTGTGACCCCCCCCCAGCTTTGTCGCTGCTGCTCCCATAACGGCGACGACTGCGGGACAAACCAAGCCAGCAGCTGCCGGGCGCCGAGGTGTGTGAACCAATAGTCTAGTGGGTAGCGCATTGCGCGCAGCTGCTAGAGGTAGGTGGGACGAGTCCCGGTCTGAGCATACATTTTTTTCGCAGTATGTAAACACACTTCGAGTCCCGGGCCCGGGGGACGGAAACGATTTTTGTTTTCAACTTGTATTTATTGATATTCTATTGATTATTTATTGATTAATCATGTAATAAAGACAGTAAGGAATGGGCTAACGGGCACCTCATTCAGTGTATCCTGGGATTCTGCGAGTTTCTACCATTATTAGTTCAAAAGTTATGCCTATTAATATAAATGTGCAATTTTATTAGGTTTGGAGAAACTTGTCCAACAGACTGTGAACCCCCCCCCCCCCCCACCCCCGTCTGGCTGTGGTCCATAGGCTTATGTATTAGGGTTCCCATCCCCTTGCATACACACTCATCTTCATTTTCTTGTACAAAAAGTAGCATTGAAACCTCATTATTTTACATTTCTATCTTGATTAACACATGTCAATAAACATAATTGTAGTTTTTGAAAAAAATTGTTTGTCCAGTTTGGGAATTATTCATCTAAGTTCCTCCAAAGTCCAAATATCTAGATATCAGCCCATTGGACCCAATGGTAAAGCATCCTACAAAAGATGGCTGTTACCGAAGAAAGCAGCGTTGCTACCCCAACTTTTTATTTCACATTTCCATTAAACATCATGTAAGGAACAAGTTCAAGTTACAAGGAAATCCTTTGTCAATTAATTTTTAGGTCACCTGCAGCCCTTGTCCTTAATATGGTAGGTGTGTAAACTGAGGGTGGGAACAGAGCTTGTACATAAAACATTGGTATTAATTATGATACTCAATGTGGAGACCACATGTAGTGGCACGAATGCCAGAGGCACTCAGTGCTAGAATGGTGTCTATGTTGTCTAAACATCATTTATACATGGTTCCCACAAGAATCTCAGATTACAATTCCCTGACTTTCCCTGACCAAAAACAACTGTTTTACCTGACCAAATCATAATGCTGCAGAATATGACATGTTATCGTTTAACCTCAAATCTATACCAATTTACAATAGCAATTACAAATGCTACTGTAAGTTACCAATAATATAGTAAATCAAAACTTACCTTTTGGGAAAAAAGATGTCGTCTTGATAAATGATACTTAAATGCCCTTTGGGGAGATTTGTCTAAAATATACACAATTGATACATTTTGGTAGATTTTCCCTGACTTTCCCTGAATCACGAAAAGACTTAAAAAATTCCCTGACTTTCCCTGACCACTTTATTTTCCCTGACTTTCCCTGACCTGTGGGAACCCTGTTTATTACTGTGTAGCTACAGTTAAACGTCCAACAGGGGGTTTAGTAAGCCATAGTCTATATAGCGCTGTCAATACTAGCCCCTAAAATATTCAGTCATTATGGCCTCTTAAAAAGTTGGATGTTCTTATAACATGTGTGTGGCAGTCATAATGCTACCGATTCACATGTCATTAAATACTGTTTTTGATTAACTACAAAATGGTTGGGGTAGTACAATTTACTACTACCTGTAATATACATCTGGCACGATTTCCATTCAAAATTCTGAGGTAGTTTTGAACGATGATCAACTCAGGGGAATCCTTGTAGCTTTGTACTAAGAAAGATTCTGACACAGTACATGATCAAACCCCTTAGATGCTTCTAATTAGACAAGGACAGACTTTTGATCTATACCACGTCTTAAGCCCAGTAGTTAATGTGTTGCTAAGACAGTGACTATATATAAGGTACATGTGTGTGGTTACTGGGATATATGGCGTCTTTACCATGACGGCCTCAATGTCCATCGAAGTGTGTCCACTATGTCACCAACTTACTGTACACAATATTATACATATATTGTACATATGTTGTTGAGATGTATTGCATACTTCAACTTCACTTGTCAGTTTAAAGGGACTAGAATGCATATCTTCTCTTTCTGCTGGCAGTGATTAAAGTCTGATAATATCTAATTTGGTTTCACATAGTTGACTATCCTGACAATATACTATCCACACCTCTTATGCTAATGTTATTCTATTTTTGTATATTTAGGATGTATAGGGGGCTTGGATACTTGAATGAGCTATAAATGAATGTGACACACCTCCCCATGTCTTCGGCGTGTGTTAACTGTCTTCTGTGGAGAAAGGGAGAGGGGTAGAAAACCACGTGATTCTCTTACCTGGAAAGTTTACCTACAATAAACCTGTGAGGGTCCCTTTTGGACCGCATCTGATTGGCCTACATTCACAACAGTCGCTATGTGCCTTATTCAAATACCCACTGAAGTGTTCACTCAGTGCTACTTTTCCCCTTGAAACATTTTCTATAGAGTGAATCAAAATATATTTCTGTAATTAATGGCACAGGAGGTTTTTGGACAGGACTACGTTTAGTGAGTGCTGCTTTGATGTTTTCTCACACCTTTTGACATGGCAGCTATGCCTTGAGGCTGGTCTTAGAGCGTGGTGGATCCCCTGGAAGGCACTTGTTAGCTCACAGAGAGGTGATCCGGTGTGAAAGTAGACCCAGAGCTAGCCCCTACACTAGAACCATAGCCCCTTCCTTATACCCTATAGGCTACATCTCTACTACATGTATAGGTGAGGGTCATTATAGCCAGTTTATTAAAACGGGAATACCACCTAAGATGCTAACACTCCCATTCAGAATCGGCATTATTCAATCCAGCAATCTCCACATAAAACAAGGAATGCCTGGTAAACTAGGAAATGTGGAACAATGGATGGAAATACAACGCGCTCACAAACCTATAGAAAGGTTAGGCCAGTGAAGTACAACTTACCTCCACCCCTTCCATTGTACACCAGGACTTTACAGGTATATAGGATGGTAGCCTGAGGAGGGAGTACTTTCTGTGTCCAGATTTTCAGCTATCTGCCTTGTCCACACTCTGCTCATTCCTCTATATGAGTAAGCATTGGGTAGCGTGAAGTGGTAGTCTCATTCTAAGAGGTTGGGACAGGATGGGGGTTGGAAGTAGCAGGTATGGGCATACTCATACAGATATTGTGCTGGTGGTCTGTGTCCAACTATTGCATTCAGCCATAATACGGACCAGTACAGAGGGAGGGCATGCAGGGGTGGGACTGCCAATGGGAATTGTAACGTAGAAGATGGACTATAATATATATATATATATATATATATATATATATATATATATATATATATATATATATATATATATATAAAATTATATAAAATTCTGTAGGGGACAAGTAAATTCTGTTAAGCTTCTCTTGGGCTATAAAGAATATAGTGCAGCAATGGGAATTGCTGAGAATTGAAAAGAATTTTAGAAACTTTTTAACCCTTTCCATCCCTGTGTTTCCCAAATACAATGTTATGCACATGATTAAGTCTAAAATCACAGGCCATTTCCGGTTTAATTGGCACTATTTGCACCACCTACCTCTTTCTGACCATGATGATGCACTATCCGCACCCGTTTGCACCGTGTTGCAAAAAAAGGCGGGAATCCTATACATTTCCTATTAGACCCTCAAGGTGTCTTAAATTAACCTACTTTTGTACAGCACATTTGAACTCAAATTGCTCATAAAAAAAGTGAATTTTTCAAGGATATCACTGTTCCTGCATGGGCTATACAGCGTTTTCTATACCTGCAGTGCAATTTAAACCCATTTAACTACTGCAGACTCTTCTTTTTTTACATGTCTCCTGGCTGTTCTTACCACCTCAACTATCTTAAAATCTGGGTCCCTCCCCTGTCTATAACTCTCTTTTCGAGTTAAATATATTCATAAGGCAAATTTGAAATGGACTGGTCTGGTCCTAAACGGTGCAATGTCATAACAACACCTTGCTTGGCCTGAGTACAAATAATCGAGGATGACTAACATATCTTACTCATAATGGGGGTATACTGGTCACCAATGAATAGTTATTTATATAAGCCGTAGTTAGTATATGGGGTAGCTGACCTCCACACAAGAACCCCTATATCTAGGTGCATGAATAGCATTTCTATAAACTGATATGTATTTCTAGTGTAATAGGTGGAAATCAATGATAAACACATTCCAGAGAAATGAAGTATATGTGTGAGTGAAACTGAGTGTATGGCATTCAAAGCTAAGCCTTTAATAACAGACATTTATAGAGATAACTCGTATGTGAAGTGCCCATATAGACTTTGCACACCCCTAGAGAATGTTAAGAGGTAGCATATCTTGCACTGTAGAGGTAAATCAACTTACTAGATTGACGGTGTTACCAGCGTCCTTGAGAACGGAGATGGCTGTGGCGTGATCAACATTTTCCAATGAGATGCCATTGACACTAAGCACCCGGTCATTTACTCTGAAATTAACAAGGCAACACAGGAAATTAACACTCTGGTGATTAACGAGGATTGATTGAACGAAGTTTATTACTAAGGCCACCCACGTTTCTTATATCAGAATAACTGGGGACATCTTTAATGTAATTGGTATTAAGTTAACGCAGGGAATGTTTCACTTGTATACCAAAGAGATCCAACTGCATAAGACGACCCTTTGGGTCTTTCTCAGGTTCAAACGTGAGAACCAAAGTTTCTTACCTGCACATGAAAATGTGATATGTTGACACCCAAATTTTAAAGATGCATGCAAATTCAAACAGGACCCCCACCCCCTCACCAATACGGTAAAGCTGCACACCTTCTCCTTACCACATTTATAGAGACCTCTCCCTGCTTCTAGGGACATGTTTTCCGTCGCTATTGCCCCTAAATCTACCATACAGTAACATCTATCCCTTCATAGTCGTGAAATTTCCGGACTTCCTTGTCCGGCGGGCGCTGACTCTTACCTGACGGGAGAGTCAGGCTTCCTGCATAGGGCTCATTTGTCAGGTGGCTGGAATTGTAGGACATAATTTTTTTATGTCGATTTCCTCTTAAAGATGGCTTCCTAAGACATGTTTGTTGCCATTTGGTGAGAAACCTTTAATACAGGGGCCCAGATTATTTGGTTCTCGCAAATCTGTTAGCCTTCATATCAAGTTTAGCTGCCACGGTCGGCCATGTTTGATGTGGTTTCAGGTCTCACAACAGAGGTGTCATTCATGAAATAATGTTATTCATGAGAATCTGCTTGGAGAATGGAGATTGGCTTCCTGTCTGGCAGAAAATGCACCTGCTGATAGCTACCTGTGCAACCCACATAGCATGTGCCAAATCTTAGAAAAGGGTGCAATCTAAAGGTTTCCAACAAAAGACGCTCTTCCCACTCACAGACAGCAAAACTAAGGTGGTACTCTTGTCAATACCATAAGCTGATTGTTGGGGATTTATTTCTGTCAAATGTTATTCTTAGAAACGTGCCGTTTCTAGAGCACCTGAAAGTTTTAGGTATGCCAGTCCCAGCGACTCAGTCCTTAACTGAGTCGCGCCCAGTGACTAGGACTTCCTGTCTACAAAGATTATTGTGACTTACTGGAGGCGTCCTACGGCGGGGCCGGCCTGGAGGACGTCTGAGATGGCGATTGAAGGCTCACCACTGGCGAAGTGTGGGTTATCGTGTCCACCACTGACGGCGATACCAAAGCCATAGCCTGATACCTTACTCAGTGATACACTGTGCGTCTCCCAGATGATGTGGTCCCCGCCCTGAAACACATAAAACACACACACCATGAAGGTACTTGAAGGTACAGTGTATCCATCGTTGTATTCATATTTATGTCAACATAAGCATGTATCATCTCAATTTGACACCAACAAAAACAAACTCAGTAGAACTACGTGTATATGTATACATTCCCTACACATTTCTATAGTAAAAGTGTCATGGAGGGGATGGGGGGGGGGGGTACACGTCCAAAAAGGCGTGACATACTTTTATGGATCAGGCCTTGGTTCGTGTATCTTGTAACAAATATATAATGCATGTAGTCTGCATATATGAGGAACATGGCTGGCTAAACCACAATTAACAGGCACTTTCCATAATTTGAATACATAACCCTAGCACAACATGTGAGCAGTATGATTTACCATGTATTTATCACGACATGAGTACCCTAAAATACCCCCCCCCCCCATAAATAAATTGAGAACAATGCACGTAACAGCTGACTCGTGTAACTTTAGCAGCCTGACCCCACTGACCCAACCTTGATGCCAACTTGTCGAGGTCCGGACTCACTCAAATATCCGGTAGGTCCCTCTTGTACTAGCCATACTATGGTATATTACAGTTGGTTGATTAGCCAATTATTAAACTGCTACTGAATTGTATATATTTTCAATCAACTTAGTACTTTTCTTTTTCAATTTTGTTTAGGAGGAAGCATTCCTGTCAAAATACAGAGAACCTAATGATATGAGTAAGAGCCCTTTGTATATGAGTCAGTGTACATTTATGTATACATACATGTTCTAAAGGAAGACCTCAGGAGAAATATCATTATTTTTCGTCCACTTTTACTTTGATGGTGCATTTTGAATTACCATACACTTACTATACTGGGAACAAGTAAGATATTTAGGGTTGATCCTAAGGGTAGCATTACTTGCCACACGTTGACCAACGACCCCCCCCCCCCCCCCTCCCCTCCACCGCGACTTACTTTCTGGATCATGGTACATTGTACTGGTATCATTGCAAGAAAGGGGAGGTGTGTAGGGAAGCCTGGGCCGCCAATGATGGGGAGGTCCCAAAAGTATAGCACCCCCCCCCCCCCCAACCGAGACTCAGACTCTGCAACCCCCCCCCCCCCATAATGTCTGGGCACGTCTAATAACTTTGCTGTATATACATATGGGGATTCAACGCAACCTACCAATCAACCAATTCAAGGAAGGGGTATGGCTGTGGTTAGAACTGCAGTAGTGGTTTCCTTCATTCCGGTATTGTTTTAATGCCGCTAGAGGACTGACCTACAGAACAAGTCAGAAGAAATACCCCCAAGGTAAACTGGCTGCAGTCCCTTGCACTTTATACTTCACGACAACAGGCAGGGTAGGGAGGATGTATGAGGAGGGGGGGGGGGTACAGTACTCTCTCACTACACGATCCCTGGATTCCCCTGTAAGGCTCTAGTAATCTATCCTTCGTTTTTGGCTATTATGAAAAATCAATCCCCAAAACGGTTGTAACGAGGCTCCAAGTCTTCCAAGCTGTAATCTATGGTATACCGTGAAAACGATTTAATACTGTAGAAAAAGATATTGCCGGGGACGGTTGGTGTACGGCACCCAAAACTAAATCTCACTGAATATTCCTGTCTGTGCATGCATCTGAAGCGAATTGTATGTATCGGTATTATGATATCAGTTTTCAAGTGCATATAATAATGTGATGCCTTGTGCCTGGCCTCTCCACAAACTGCTCCAGACCATGGTTTAGTGGTTTACTCTCTGGGAAAACCTAGTCAACACCCTCCTTCTTATCCTACACCACCATTATAAACAATTTACGTTGAAAAAATAAAATAAAGAAGTATGTGGATCAGGCCCATGGCTGATTTAGCATGTCATGTTACAGAGTCATGACACCATCTCACCCTACAATGGCCTAAAAACATTATTTTCACCATGCTCAATTTCCCATCCCACGCGCCCCTCCTCCTCCTCCAGTCCCTGCTCATCATGCTACCCCCACATGGAGGCACAATGCATTCTGGAGTTTAGTGAGAGCATTAAACCCCGTTTGGCATGAAGGGACACCGATATGGTGATAAAATGGGGTGGGTTACACACAAAGGGTAAATGACGCCCCTATGATGACGTCTACAATACAAGATATGACCCAAATTACACGGGTTCCAAACAGGGTGGGCTGAATACAAATACCTTTTCCACATTGTGCTGCTGACGCCAATGTGGCTCACAGGGTTCTCTTGTTTTTACTCGGTTCTTCTTTTCTTTTTGGCAAAAGGTTTTCTTTTTATGAATGTACATCTCTGAGCCTGACCCTGCACCAAACCAGCGTTGTTTGAGAGTGAGCTATGTCAGGAATGCTTTGTCCACCCTGAGAGTTGGCGCTAGTCATACTACCCTCCTGTTCTCACAACCACCAGCCAGAACAAGCACGAGTACATCAGTGAGTGTGTAGTGTCAAATCTACTGAATCCAAGTATGAATGAGTTTAATGAGGAAACCCTGCCACGTTAAGTGTGTGGATATATATTGTACACATATCATACACATATATATCACTTGGCTACAACGTTGGTATAAGAAGCAGTGACGTCGCCCCTTCGTGACAATCTAAGGAAACATTAACATTGAGTGACATTGCAAGTCATATAGCATATATATATATATATATATATATATATATATATATATATATATATATATATATATATATTGATCTCTCTGCCCTGGCGGGCTTCCCTAGCCCACTTAAAAGGGTCTACTTCTCTCCTTTCCTATCCCCTCAGGATGTGTGTGGTGCACATATGCGCGGGCACTGACACATTCCTCTGTGAAATTGTGTAATGTAATTCTCGCCAGGAATATGACCTTAGCTGTCGAAATGGCGTTAAACATCTATTACTCACTCACTCACTCTCTGCCCCGGGCTGCCTGCTTTGGAATCATTCATTGCCTGTGATATATTGAATGGGAACAAGATTTTATTAGCAAAGTCGTAACATACTTGGTAAACGTTGCAATGATATATGACCCTTACTACGCCCCCCCCCCTCCCTTCTCAAAGTACTTGTGCAAAGTGAGTGTGAGGATAAAGTACTTGCTACCTTTCATCCTGTTAATGCCCTAATGATTGAGATAGCCCAGTGTTAGCACAGTGGGACTGTCCTCAAGACTCTATTGGGGCTCCCTGTACAAGTGGGTTACGTGCTGCCATACAACACCCTGTTATCATACACACGCCGCCCTACCTTTGACGTGACTTCTGATTTCACTAATCAGTAAAGTATAGGGCCACACACGGACACAGCCATAACAGGCTCTAGATCGGTTTAGATACACCAAATTGTGTAATCTGTATTATTTCTAAATACATTCATTCGTGTACAATGAAAGAGATGGCTTTTTGTCTGAGATACTGGGGTAGATTTAGTGAGGAGGGTGGTGTGAGAACGGATGGAGAGGACTATGTCAGTGTTGTAAGGTGACACCTCTGTCCCCTTCACCAAACTCACACCAGACACATTCCCCTACATACCAGACACCCCCACACACAGGCACACCAGGCTCTGACCCTAATCCCATCCACCCTCCCTCCTACCTCACCAATAAAATAATAAACCCCTCCTTTCCACTCTGCATCTTTTCACTGTTTTACACTGTCCCTACATGATGACTGCTTGGTCATGGTCCTGGACAGCTCTGTTATCTCTATTTATAGAACCTACTCGGGGCCCTACATTACGCGATCTACCCGGTAATGCCACGGAACACGAGGAAGTCCTCAAGGCTCAACAGGTGATAAGCAGTTCTACTTATGCAGGAACATATGGCACTGTCTTCCATGGTGTCTCACCAACAGAGAGTAGCAGGTTATGTGACCTGGGGTTGGGTTGGGGCAATAAGAAAGGTACATCTTTACCGACGTGGCCCAGCATGATGTATCCAGTAAGATCTAATATCATGATATGATGAACAAATCATTGCGCAATCCTCCGTTAAATTTAAGAGTAATCTACTGATATCTTCAGTCGTACATCATTATACAAGATCTGCCAAAGGCTACCTTCGACAATTATGGAAAAGTTTCGACACCTGACTACAGTCTCACCTCTGACCAGAAGGGTGACTTGGAAGTCCCAAAGTTCCTGCAGTCATAACCCACAGAGTTATTGATGTGTTGTGAAGTCCTACAGTCAGGACAAATACAATTATTGATGTGTTGTGAAATCCTACAGTCATGATTGACACAACTGTTGGTGTGCTGTGAGGTCCTACAGTCAGGACACAGACAATTGTTAAGGTGTTGCAGTCTAGCGACAGAGACACTCGCCCTCCTCTTCCTGCGCCGTCCAGGCCAGGATGGCACTGGACGTGACAGATTGAACAGCATCTTCATTCAGTCTTAATGAACATAAAGGAAACTGGGGATAATTAGGGGTGAAGCTTCCGTTTGATCCCAGTCTGAACATGTGCTCTATTACTTTGAACATGTGTAGGCAACATCACAAATGCTTTATGTATATCCATCTTCCACATGTTTTGTATTTAAATCATAGGTGTATAATAATTCCTTCGTGATCCATGTGTATTTGAGCTTTCCTCCAGGGTTATAGGTGGTTAGATACTAGTAGAGGCATGTAGAGGTATGACACTGTTACTCCCTTGCATGGTAGGACGTGCAGGTGTGAGAGGACTGGAGAGGAAAACCACAAGATACCAGCGAAGGAGGCAGGGGCAGGAGGAGGGGCACTGCTGACGTAGGACTTGACAGGTCTGGACAGGTCTGCAGACTGACCTCAGATCCCGGTACGTCCCATCCTCTCGTTACTTCCCATTACGCCCCATTTTCCCATTATGTCCCATTAGATCCTGCTGTGTAGTTGCGCAATGTACACGCGTACTGCACGTGTCGCATGTAGGGGGGGGGGCTACCTACAACCTGACCAGAGGCTCTGAGTCCGGCTCTCAGCAGTACTTGTACTTCACAGGGCGGCGTGAGAACGACTACATGTGGATAACACAGGGGAGGAGACAGAATGTGGCATCCTCATCAAAGTCACAAGTGGGCCGGTTATAAAAAGAGCGGCAAAAGTCTCCTAACCTCCGCCCACCACCCCCGCAGTCATCACCAACATCATCCTGTCTGTTCTGTTCTCCTGTGTGTCTACAGACTACATGTACACGACCCCACCCTCCTTCTGGAGGAACCTATGCAGCAGCCTTATCATGGCCAAGTTGAGAGCAAGTTGGATACTCTATCTTGGGAGGCAACTGTTACTACTTGCAACACTTATAACGACTAGGATACTTTGAACTGAATCAACGGCCACAACTGTCTCCAAAGTTGTACAATCCACATTCTGGTCTTGTGTACGTGATTGGGTCGGTAGACGGTGCAGGTGTGGTGGGTAGGGTTACACTGTACAGATTTGGGCAGGTACAGCACTGAGATGGAAGGCTCCAGGGGAGGCTGTATAATGTGGTGATCTAGGTGCATACAGCATGACATACCAGGGTCTGTGAATAATGTAAAGAGGCTAAATGGGGCTGTATGAAGAAGAATCCCTCTGTGCTATGGATCCTTACACCACCTGGCTGTCATGCTGCCACCCACACTCACACCCTCTACACCAGCCAACACAAATACACAAGTATTTATTGGCATCTTCACACCACACACTACCATCTGTATGTGTGTGAAACAGTGGAGGGTCTATGGCGTCACACTGACAGAGTAAATCCTACCATTGGCACCGTGTGTTATTAACTACACTTCTCATAAATCACCTATCTCCCATATTGCATGCTCCAAATAATCCAACCAAACAGCCCCCACCAAACAACTTCATGAACTAGTGTCTCTGTGATGGAAGTCACCCTCCATACTGGGATATTGGGAGTAGGAGGAACAATTTAAAAGAAAGAGAAATCAAGATTCCCTACAAAAACAAGGCCTGGATGTGACACCATGGGAAAGTCCTTGGGGGGGAGTTACACTGCTGGTTGTCAGGCGGCTTGTGGAATGTGCAGACAAGATTATCAGTCTGGGGACCAATTCACTTTTTTACTTTCATGTTTTCGTAACTTTTACTGATTTTCCCTACTTCATTCTATGTCCCTCCCTAAGATCCCTCCTTGCATTTAAAATCCTTTCGTTTTTTCCCCTTCCTGTCTTTTGGCTTTAGACTGTGACATATCAGGGCGTCTAGGAAGCACATTATGGAGAGGGTGTTTTGGTTGGGCTTCCCTTTCCCACGGGCCATGTAGGACAGCCAAGGGAAGGAAGAGAAGTGTAACGACCACAACAAAAGTAGGATGGAGCGAAACCCAGACTACATGCTATGTACGTGTAAGGCCTGTTCCCACAGCACGTGAACTCAATTCTTCTGTTGCGGTCCTGTGGGAATAGCCACCTGCTGAGTAATCAGAACTTTACCGTAACATACTCTGTCAGGACCCTAGGTTATGGAAAAAAGGAAAGTTGGTCCATGCTAAGTTTTCGTTTCCCATAGGTGGTAGACGGTGTCCTGGAGTTACAAGTGACGTCATAATACGACTGAATCTGTCAGTGCTTACAATAACAAACTTACACCAAAATTAGAACTATATGCTGCTTTGTCTTACTTTGTTTATGTCATGTTTTCATTTACATTAATGTACTTTTATATGTTTTATTCACTACGCGGGTTGAGCTGGCAAGGTCATGCATTCACTGATATCTCTATCAGATAGTGCAGTCTTGAAATTTGGAATCAGCAACGACAAGGAGGCAACTAGCTGCACTCTGTTACTTGTCAAGTGCACACATAGTCATAGGGTTCATCTTGAAGGGATATAAAATCAATCCCAGTGATAGGCACCGATTTTTCATCCCAGCTTCCTGCTAGGAAGCTGGACCTTTTCGATCAGCACCCTATAAGAACAGCTGGATCAATGATCTTCCACATCCAGCCCTAATTAGTGTGTGGCCGTTACCACCACACCACAAGTACACAGTACGAGCTAACCTTCACCACCTGTCAGCCTTATGTTACACACAGACTGACAGGTATACAAAGAATGGTTTATTAGACATATTGAACATACACACGCTCTTCTGAGTATTTGGAGCCACTGCTTCATGACAGAGAGGACAGCATTTTGTCGTATTCACTTCCTGTCAAAATAACCCTACTTGCCTAATCAAAGTACACACACCTGCTTTATATATATATATATATATATATATATATATATATATATATATATATATATATATATATATATATATATATATATATATATATATATTTTTTTTTTTTCTTTTAGAAATGTACACCCCATTCTACAAGGAAAACTACATCAGAGCGCATTATCTCATACTTCTTGGACACCTGATAACTGTTAACTTTTAATGATAATAGCATCATGAACGGAATACTCGTTGATAAAAGAAAGTACAGCTGTCCTTGACACAATAGGGTTTCACCCCATGTACACAATGTGGTATAAAATACATGTACTGGTGATATGGAAGTACCTCCTGGTTACCTATACTGTTCCCTAAGGGCATCATGTCATCACCGTGGCAGGTAGGGTACAGGTGAGCCACACCCCTAAGTGGACATCCAGGTACCCCCAGGTAAGTGGACAACCTGCTGACACCCACATCCCACCTGGCGGTACACATGGGTAGGCCTGAGAATGATGTTAGCATACCAGGAGTCATAATTATAGCGACATTTAGTGAAATGTCAAAATATAAATCGCTGATATAGTTCTATCATTTTCTACCTGGCATTACAAGTCCAACTTAGATCCACTGGAGGTAGCTTAACTCGAAGCCTTCGGTACAAAATCTGCGAAAAGATAAGAGCATAAAAATGTGTGTTTGCACTTGCCAGTATCAATGTAGCCTATAACGAGTCTCCAACTACTACCGTAACCGTGAACATTAATTGACGTGCGAAGTGCTCTGATTGGTATAAATGTCTTATGATTATCAAATTTACACGCAGCGATTCCATGTAGGCCTAGTGGTCTGCCGAACAGAGAAACCTTGTGTTATGCGTTATTAATCAAAGGGAAGGGGGTAATCAAATTTTCCAAAAATATATCTCCACTCTGTCCTCTATACAGCCAAGTCATCAACATATCATGATCCTCAATGACTATGGAAGTATGACCAAATAAGACTTGGCATTTAGTGCCCTGTCTATTACGGTATGGATTGACTCCCCAAAATATGTTTGCATGAGGTCAACTCCCGGGGGTCAACTCGTCTATTAACACCAGTGCAATACAATATGCCCGAACGGTGCAGGTGAGGAGATACATACATAGGGGCATGCATGTTAACTATCTTCCTGTCTCTGATAGGGGTTGGAGGTTTGGATCCTACCCATTGTAATCCCAGACATATTACCTTGTACCCCTAAAAACCGCCATCCTGTGGGTCCCGCATAATTACCTGTTGTGGTATGTAAATGACGGGAAGACTCACCTGTTGAAGAGGGAAGCACACGGCCACCATGGTAGCCACCTGCCTCTTACTCCTGTAGACTACACTCTAAAAAATGTGTTTTAAGTAAAACACATTTTACCAAAACACATTTTGGTAAAACACATTTTCATCATCTAAACACTTTTCCTAAAACACTTAACACTTTTCCTGCAAAAGTGTTTAGGTTTATAAAGTGTTTTAATACTTGGTTCCAATCCAACTCACCAGGTGGCAGGGGCCACCTATGATGGTACTATTGTAACATTCATATGGACACAAATGTCTGAATTTAAGTATAAATGATAATGATACACAGCATCCTGATAGAATGTAACATTGACACTTTATCTTAGAATGGATTTGTAAAAGAAATATCTAGAAATTACCTTCTCAATACCTTGATTCCAATGTAACCAATGATAAACACCCATTTTGTAACATTCAGGATTAATACATACATCCCAGTCCTAAACTCACTGGCAAGCCGGGAGGCGTGGCGCAGTCGGTAGCGCGTCCGCTCACAGGCCGTAAGGTCGTGGGTTCAGTTCCCGGCCCGGCCGGGGCATAGTGGTGGTTCCAAACGTCGCCGTAAGGTGTCGTTTGAGTTCCTCCCTGCTCTGGCTAGGCTGTGCTGGAAAGTCTCTCGGCGGTCATGGCAGACAAATGACTTGAAACAGGCCTGTCCATCTCTCACTATGCCTATGTAGTGACGGATGTTAAAGAACCATTGCCTCGGTAAATGTGTAGGGGCGTGATTTCTACCTTAGCTCCCTCTAGTGTACGGGTCCGGGTTTCACGCCACGGGACCTCTCACCCTCGACGTGTCCTTGAGGCACATAGGTGAGGTTTAAATTCAAAGCAAGCAAGCTCACTGACTAACGCTGTGCATCAGTGTGTTTGAACTCATCTTGACTGTAGGCCAAGCCTGGTTAGCACAGAATCAATGTTGATAACTGGATGATCAACCATCATCAACTTGCTATCAACATAAATTCAATATTCTGTACCTGCAGAGACACAGCAATATGCAGTAGGAAGGATTCACTAATCCTATAACTGGGACCGTGGGTTTATAAGGAAAATGAAATAATAGTAAGGGCATAAATTTACCTGAAGCTCATTTTAAACACTTTCTGAACCTAAATACTTTATTCTCAAAATCATTTAAACACTTTTTCATCTAAAACACATTTTAATCAAAACACTTTTGAATTTTTAAACACTTTTTGAAAAAGTGTTTTGTGTTTTGCCCAAAAAAGTGTTTAACAAAGTGTTACAAGAAAGTGTTTTAAATACAGGTAAAAGTGTTTAAAAACAAAACACATTTTTTAGAGTGTACAAGAGTTAACAACCACGGTCTGCCTCTAATAGTTCATGTCCCTAGACTCGCCTATGGCCCATGTTAACAGAACGTCCTTCATTAAGGTAGGAGCTCTATGTACCCTGGTAATACTCCATGGCGAGTTCACACTGGTTCCTCCAGCAGGTAAATGTTCCCCTCTGACCATCAGTTCCAACCTGGTGTGTATTAGGTGGGCATGTACAGGTGGTTGGCGGGTGGCAGTAAATAGTGGACCGGCTACTACCATATAACGCACAGGTCTAGTCATTACACACACCTATACTGAACACCAGGCTTTGATGTTAACACCATCATTGTCACTCTGCCTCAGGCACTATACATACAAAGCCACTTTTATCACTTTACTACTGTGCATTCTACACCACACATCATCTTGATGAACCCAAACACATGCTTTATCTAGATGTCAGTCAATTCTGCAATACCCTGACTCATACATTGTACAAGTAAATTTCAGTACCGAGCAGCTCAGTGTTCCTCTATACATGTAAGCTGCTGCATGGTGCAGTGCAACCAGCACAGATATCTTGACATCAAGGTGTTATGAGTTGGTAGCAAGGTCTCGATATCTCTGTATCTTGAGGGGGGCTAACTACCACCAACCAAGACAGGCTGATGACGAACTGGGGGGCTGTAAGGATCGATGTCCGGATCCCGATACTGGCATGAGGCGGAAGGCGGACCGGGGTACGTCACATGACCGGCTGGGTGTGCGTAAAAAGTGGCCGCACTGACTGACAGCCCGGAAGGCGTGCTGCGACCACCTCTAATGAAATGCCATCTTTTTAGTTCGTCACAGACGGGCTCCCCTTGGAGATGGAGATATCAAACCAGTCGTGTTACCCTGCAGTCTTGTTTAGAACAACTTTGGCAGGGTTCTGAACTCAAAATGAACCCATATGCACGGTGTTTTCTCGGAGTTTCTGGATGTGGCGAGTAGAAATATCAACCCCGTGACATCAACTTGTGTCTGTATTGAAGTCTAAAAGATAGTAGGTGGCAGTCATATATCCAAGTTTGTTGTGACACTGCAATGTCCATGCAACTCATACTGCATAAATGCAATTTATACTGCAGAAATGGTATATACACAGACGATATGTTAGGAAACCCAGTATCTCAAAGTAAGGGACATGTAGATTGTCTATATAAAGACCACATGCATGTTGCGCTGTGAAGGGTGTGTGGGATTGGTGAGGCAGACTGACAAGAGAAATGGTGTAATACCCCCCCCCCTTCCATGCTATGGTATGTAGGGTACATGCATATCCCGGTGCGTATCTCACCTAGAGCACCTGCCTATCTATGTGGGAAAACTATCCTACCCTGTCCAACAGGTGATACATGTCACCTGTATCATGCAGGCATTCCACATGAGGCCTAATACCCAGGTAAGTAACTGATGAATTCGTCTAGTTCCCTCTACTATACTTGTATTTGTATCGGACTGATAAGTGAGTCTGTGTTCCTAGCCTAGTTCACGTCCTCATTCAACTAAAATTCCCTTCAGACACCGCCGTGGCCTGTTGCATGAATCCAGTGTAAACAAAAACTTAGGTGCTTATGGGAACTTAGGTAATCATGACGTTAGTGAACATAATGTTAGGCCAACACACACTAACATTACAGGGTGTTAATCTACTGCCTAATTACAGGTTCTATATGACGCTCTCTCCCTCTGCATGCTCCCATGCTCAAGAGATATTTAGACGCCGAGATCTACACGTGGAATAAGTAAATGGTCTATGTGTGTGTGTGTAGGGGAGGGGCAACTCGGTGGCCCTGGACCCCGGGCCCGTTTACCTGTGTATGGAATGTATCCAGAGGTCAGTTCATTGGACATACCATCGCTGCTATCGGCCACTAGATGGTCTTGAGCTGGTTCTGGCGACACACTGATAAGAACTGATAAGATGGGACCCGCATGTCCCTGGAAGTGGGTGTTAACCAGGGACAAGGTACCCATCATGGTATGTCTTATCAGTGGGTTTTAGCTCAACCAGCGAAATTCAAGATGGTGGCTCCACTAGGCCTCCATACTGAGTCCTTATTCCGCTTTAGCGGATTCCTTAGTGGGCTGACCCCCGCTGAAGCTGATACCTTGCAAGATAAGGACTGATAACAGCGAACTGATGGGTACCAGGTATTACGTAATGCACCCTGAAAAGTCTGCACTGAATGAAAGGAATTTTCTCATTGGTCAATAATGTATTCCGCTAGGTCGGAATAGGCACATCACCATACCTTACGGTTAGTTTGAGATCCCCTCCAGGCAGGGCAGTTCACCAGGCCACCTAGGTTAACACAGGATAAGCACACAAAGGTGTGAGCCGCCAACAGGTATTACACTGACGGTCAACACGTGTTACACCATAGCTACCTGCACCCCAGCCGCATCTTTAATTGCCTTAGGACTTGTGGCCATTTATAGCAGATATTAACATTTGAAGAAGCCGGGGAGACTTGTAGGCCTAGTGTAATGTCGGTACACCAACTACATTCTATAATCCAGTAGGAAATAAATAGTGAGGACCTATTTGAGTTTTACCTCAAACGATACAGTTACCCACATAGACAACAATATTTATGCAAGAACGCTGTTTTAAATGCGTCTAGGAAGATAATGAGGATCAACTTTTGGATCTGAAGAAAAGAGGAATTCTGCAATATTAAGTCAAATAATGACGTCTTTGAGAGATGTTGCTTATGCACTGAGAAAAAGTTCTTACTCATGTGAGGCTGCATCCAGACTTAGGCAATGTGGCCAAAATGAGTATGACTTGAGACTCAGTGGATGATACTCTGGCAGACCCATACCCCGTAGTATCACTGAGAGTTGACACTTGACTATTGACAGTGTTCTTTTTCAATACTATTCTTATATGTGACAGCAGCTCAGGTTTAGCTTTGACATTGGTTCATACAGGAAAAGCTCAGCATCGGTGGGATTAGAACCCGGGGACTAGAACCAGGGATCTTCTGATCCAAAGTGCTTCATGAAGCTATCCATGAGGCCACAGGGCTGGACAATGGTGCTGGTCTTATGTCTGGGACCCTATGGATACCATATATATATACAAACATGTTCGTATGTGTGTGGGGGCAGAATGGTTCATTCTAATGCACCCTAAAGCTGCAAACCGTGGTATAAACGCAATGTGTGATGATTATGCTTGCACGCGTGCCTTTTAGGTACTTGATAGAGGCCCTAGTGCAAGCATAATCATCATACATTACATTCATAGTTCATGATGTGACTTTATTTATGGTACAATGTATACCACTTGCCACTTACAAATCAGAGACAATGTACATAATTGACATCTTGCCATGCCTCTGCAGCTCGTATTGACCACATGTATATTTGTAAAGTAGGGTGTCGAACGAATTATGTCACAAAACATTAAAAATCAATGGTGAAATCCGGATATAATATACATAAATTTTGCATTAGGATAGAAAGAAAATAGCGGGTTGATTGAGGGATCCGAGTGCTAGGCTTTAAACAGGAGAGATGGTTGAATTTTGTGCGATCAGAACCAAATGCGAACCTTTTTTCTTCCACAGTCGCACCATTGTCTGAGAAAACCCACAAGAATATTACAATGGGAATATGAGAGGGATTCAAGCCCAGAAATGGTAGCATGAGAGGGGCTTGATTCTGAAAATAGGAATATATTGTAATAGGAACTTTAGTAATAATAGAAAGAAAATAGGAGAATAGAAATCGAGTCAAGTTGATTGCCTGGTAGACGCGCGTTCAATTGATAGAGGCAGTTTTTCTTTTTCTGGGAAGCTGGGGTTTCTGATTACGAAGGGCAAGGGACATGATGATATTCCTGACCGCAGTATTTGTGTAGACGTAGACAAAGTGCAAAACGCTTCATCAAGGCCATTCAGATATAAAGTTTTAGGGACACCTACGTAAATGTCTACGTAGTTGCGTTTTCTTCAGTCATCCACATCAATAAGGGACCATGACTTATTGCTGTAGGGATTCTGATCGGGGACTCGACTTTCTAGTAAATAACTCTTATGACAGGTGGCGCGGCAGATCCTTGACATTACCCTGCGATAGTCACAGTGTGAACAAGCAAGCAGAAAGGATTGCCTAAAGAATGGTACAAGAACTGTCTTTTCTGTTGCCGTTTACTCTTGTGGATCCTGTTCTCTAATTCAACGTGCATCTTATTCATACAGCAATACTTATTATAAGTACCGGGTATTGCTGTATGAATACATGTACGTTGAAACCACGTGGTTGTCTTTCAACGTGGTTTCAATATCAAACAAGGGGAATATAGGAAGAGGCAAACGTAGGTAGATTACATTTTACACATATAAGACATAAAACAAGCCAGAGCTATACAAGTCTTGTAAAAGGAAAACACATATAAATGTGATCAATATTCTATCTACTTGAAGCTTGGGCCTTATGATATGCACATTTTAACGACTTGTTACAGACGATCGTCGTCTGTAAAAGAGGAACGAGAGCTAAGCTCCATCAGGGGTCTGGATACAGCCACCCCACCCCACCCCCACCCCCTTCCACCCCGCCTCCATCACCCGACCACAGGAAGCACACACACGGCCTGAGTAAATACTCAGGCATATAAAAAACAGGTTCGAAGAAATAAATCTACATTGAAACTGTCTGGGAAAGGAAAGAAATACGTCAGAGGAAGGTTAGTTCTTAAAAGGTCTCAGGGTGCCAGACTCAGGGCAGGAGTACCGTACGTTGTTACCATCTCCTGGGTGCTGGGGATCCAGAGCACAGGCTCCCAGATCCAGGAGGGATTAATTTAGAATGGGGATTAGAGTTTAAAGCTAAAAGAGGATTAAGTTAAGCTACAGGCTGGACCTTTCTTACTTCGGTGTGCTTCTTCCAGCTTCCTCGGTCTAATTGTGAATGTCTAGCCAAGGGCAACATTTTAAAGGGACAGAACTGTCTAGACTTAGTCATGCAGGGATCGAATGGTAGTCATCATGTACCAGTCGTCTTCGTCGAGGGCTTTCATTGATATATACTGCGTTTTGAGATTCCATCGTTCTCCTTAACAATTACATTACTCAGTTCCTACTTAATACATTTGTATCAGAGGCTCTCTCAAATAGTTAAAAGAGAACGGAGGTGATTACTACTTTTTATATACTCCAGCTATACACATATCATATCAACACCTATGGGACATTTATATAGTTTGTGAGGTCCCATTCTTTATGACTTTGAACCAAATTTTACACAATACATAATATAAAACCTTATATAACTTATAAGTTCTGCACCTTCACTATAGGCCTACTATAACAGAACCATCGGAGGGGCCTTTTCATTTGACTACACATAACTCTCCAACCGCCCCAATGCTTTAAAGTTGGCCTTCTCAGCACAGTGGTATAAGAAATATTGCCCCCTTTCCCCTTCATCCCTCACCCATTAACGTTCTCCCCATCCTTGCGCACACAAATCACCCTGTGACAAGGCAGGAAGCTAGGATCAGAGTTTGTATATTAACGCCCCGACTCACGCCGCTAGTTAACGGGGTCACATCCATGTGGAGTGGGTAACCTCCTACCTAAAAGACGCCCCCCCCCCCGGGTCGTAACAGCTTTAACTTTAACCCCCTACCTGTTCCATCACCCTTACTTCTACACACCTTAATCACCTGCCTGCTCAACTCAAACCCCCGGGGTTAGGGGGGTTAATACCCGTACACTATCTGCTAACTACCCCTCTTGTACCCTACACCAATAGTTCCCCAGAGTCTCACCTAGAGGCCACCACTATTTATACAATACTACATTATAAGGCCCCTTGGGGCGATACATGTTGTCAAGTTTCTTCCATCTACGATATTTACCTGTGTTCTATGGGGGACATGTATTTCTATTGTGTTCTGTACCTGATTGAAGGCGGGGTCCTCTGTCTGTCTAGACAGGACCGGCAATACAGCCTAAAGTAGATGTAGATTGTGCTCTATAAATACGTCTTTATGACTCTCAGATCACATTATCGTTAGATCTAATTCGGCCTGAGGTGATATGAGAGGGGAGGAAGAGAGGGGAATCAGGGGCAGGTGAGCTAGGGAGTGGTATGCACCAACCACTACACTCCCCGGTGTATTCTAACTGTCAATGAACTCCGTGATTACTGTGTCCTCCACACAACTGTGTCATCCACACATTGTTTTGATCTCTCACTATGAAATTCAAACATAACTTGGAAATCTGGTGTGCATGTATTGGCGTTAACTTTTATCATCTCACAAAGGTTAAGGGACAAACTCTCGTTCTAAGCTTAGCGATAAGCATATTAATATCAATTTTAGAAGAGGACTTCCATAAAGTATGTTCACCACTTTTTTCCCCCTCCTCAAAAATTGACCACACCCCCCCCCCCCCGCCTCCACATCTTCTGAAGCTATCGACCCCCCCCCCCACCTCTAGAACGAACATACTTTATATGAAAGTTACAATGTTTTGTTATTTCTGTTTTTTAAACCTAGGTATATGATTGGGGAGAAAGTTGGGGCCTACAATTGCACTCTGGTGGAAGTTGTGGCTGATGCTATCCAGGTCAGGCGACAGGGCCTGCTTGTTCACTGAGGCAAGAAAGAGAGCCGCGAGCTACAGTCCTGCCATCAACCACCAGGCCAGGAGGAACAGACCCAGAGAAAGGAGAGAGCGTGGTACAGACAGAGGTCTTGCAAATACTGTGTTCTCCAAGGACCCCCCCCCCCTCTATGGTCTCCTTACTACTCACAGTTACAAGAGAAGGTCTCCAGCTATCCTTCACAATGATAGTAAAAAGATGCAGCTACAATAACCCCCAGCTGGAACAGGTTCTCCCCTTCACACTCTCCCACCTCACCATTTTACCAACCAGACACAGCTAGTGGCAGTCCAAGTGTTAAATAAACATTTCTATAAAAATAATGAAAAAAAAGACTAGGCTGTTTTGTGTTCATTTTCTGAAGTGTAAGTTCTTCCTTTGAATTTTCTTATGTGTTTCTTGTATACCAGCAGGTCGTCAGTTGATTTGTAAAGTAAAGTGTCGGCTATGGCCCCCATATCTAATACACTTTTCATATACTAAATACCAACACACAAAACGACAACAAAAAGACATGAAGTAAACCCGTGCACGACGTGTCATTTGTATGCACACCATCAATGAAAGCTGCCTCCACGACTGTGCTCAATTAAACATAACGTCACTGTAAAAGACGAAAACCTATTCAAACTCTCGTATACACTCTATACGGGTGTAAAGGGTAACTCCCCCCTGACTCGACCACTAGGTATGTTGGTACCTTAAGTCGACCATCTTACCTCATTTCAAGTTATTCTTGCAATAAATTAGGATTGATAATGCCAAGTGCAAGATATTTGTATTGTAGTTAACTGTGTAAATTTAACTGGCAGTCATATGCTCTCTAAAAGAAGTTAACCTAGGGTGGTCGACTTAAGGTACCAACATTCCTAGTCGTCTTACCCTATGACCTATGTACATGTACTGTGGGTTATATAAGGGCGACTTTGGCCGCGTCGACCTTTCGATTTTGACGTATCAGAGAAGTTACAAAGTTTCATGGAATCACATCCCAAACTTCAAATTGATGTAATAAAAACCAGCTTGCCTAGGCATGAGTGTGCCCGTGCCAATAAAACAAATGTTCTGACGTCTGATCTTAACGGGCAATTTTGTGAAATTGACTACTGCCTACTACTACCTAGTAGGTAGTTATGGTATTAAATCCCGTGAATTAAGGCTGAACAATGGGAAACATCACTGGTGGCGGGGGAAAACCTCGTTTTCTACAGGGTATGTATTTGGACTTTGGATAGCATAATCTGTGGAGGGGTTTTTAGTTGAAATCAACTCTAACAAGTTGAGGTCGAGGGAGGCTGTAAAATCCCCACCCTCTCTCTCAATCCTGCATGGCCCACCCACATACACAATGGTGGTTTGGGCTCAGTAGTCAGTCAGGCTTTGTCGAAGGTGCTTCCCATTCATTATGGGGACTTTGGTGACGACTTATGACCCGCGCCATAGTGGCCGTGCCCTGTAGTATGGGTGAGGGGTCACAGAGCTGATGGGGGATCCACAGGCAGGGGCTTTAACTGATCCCTCCATGTGTGGAGAGGTTGGGCAGTGGTTCACGGCTCAAACCCCACACACAGGGAGTTTATAGTGTTCTACCATAGTTTCCAATTTAATACACTATTTCTATGGACAGTATTGCAGTAACGGGTGCAGTAAGCACTCTGATTTGAGAGTATTTCTCCCAGTGTTGATCTGGAGGATCTGAAACTTTGACCACCTAAAGTCGTTGTTTTAGAGGATTAGTGGAGTATCGGGGCGATGAACTGATAAGGGTGGGCCGGAGAAGGGAGGGCAGGGTAATGGGGATTTAGAGCTTTGGATCACTTATAAGCCCCTGTCTTCCCCATTCACAGCGGGGGGTTGGCTTATTTTAACTCAGAAACCTAGCAAGCCCAGGCTGCTCTTTCTTTTATACCTTTGGGGACAGAGGACTTACAGGGGTACGTCGATCGGGGATATGGTGGTGAAAAGGGGAGTTGGGGAGGGGCAGTTTTAAAGTGACAAAACATTTATGTTGTGGCAAGTTATGTTGCAAACGAAGGTAATCAAGTTTCATACATTAAAGAGACTGATTTCCGCTATTATTTGTTGTTTATGATGCATATAAAGAGTAAAATAGATGGTATATTTCTATGACTGCCCTGCAACATAAATGGCTACCGGGTATTCAATCGCGGTGCCAAGGACTGGTCACTGGGGGAGGTTCTTGTGGGAGCTGTGGAAGATATACAAGACACAAGGTGTTGGAGATGGGCCTACTCAGGATGTCAACACAGATGGACAGGAGCAGACTACAGGTCCAGCTTACAGGTTGAGGTTACAGGTAGGGAAACGTCAGGTGCACAGTCACACATTCCTCTACGTGTGCTGTCTAGAGAGGGGCCACCACGACCAACCACCACCGCCTCCAGCACCACCACAGGCCACCACCTGGGGAGGCAAAGAAGGAGGAGACCATGTTGTCGTCGTCTCATGACCCCGACACCTGACATACTTACATACAACATCCCTGTGGCCACCACCTTCACCTCTCTGTATAAGGTAAACAGAAGTAGCGTGGACCTGGCTCATCTACACCTACAACCTACGTAAGTCTGTGAATGACAACAAGCAGCTGGAACCTACGTCTCTATGTCATCCACCACCTCCTGCCACCCCCCCCCCCCCCACCCAAACAACCCCTTTAAGTTACATCTGTCTTTCTAGACATAGTAGAAATACTTTAATAGCCTTACCTGGGAGAAATCGGACCACAGGTTGGTGTTCTTGTGTCGTACTTCACCGTGGTACCCCTGTCTGTAGGGCGGGGTTCTGGAGGAGGTGGCAGTAGGGGGTGTGGGAGGGCTGTACTGTGGTGGGCCCCACCCCCCTCCAGGTGTGGTCAGGTAGGAGGAGGGTGTGGGGGAGTGGTGGTAGCCCGGGCTGTACTCAGGTGGGTAAGGCCGGACATGTGTCGGGGAGGACGGTGCTAGGCTACCATAGATCGGGGAGGGAGGGGTGTTATAGTAGTACAGATCATAACCGCGTCCACCTGCTCCGATACCCCCTCCTACTGTTGCAGCTCCATGTGCTGGTGGGTAGGGGTAGTAGTCATTGTAGGATCCATTATCAGCAGAGTACATGGTGGTAGGCTATCCTGCCTCCAGCTAGTAGTATCAATATGGTAGCTCCTATGTGCAATAGTGACTAGGTGAGGTAGTAGTAGTGGGCAGGGTGGGCGCGCTGGGCCCTGTGACTGGTGGGTGTGCTGTGGTGGCAGGTCACAGCCCGCCAGCAGCCTTCACTCTGAGGCCTGCCTCCTCCCTCCTGTGTGTCGGGTCGGTGCCCTGGTCGGCATGGCTGTCGGACGGACGAGTGCATGCGGCGTGTCAGGCCCGGTCATTAAAAGGGGATATATTAGTGAGAGCAGGAGGCTATCTCCCAGAGTGGGGTCCCAATAAGAGCTACCTGCAGTCGCCAACATAGCATAACACCTCCTCCCTCCTCTCACCACCATAACCCCCATAACCATTAAGGCTCGTTTACGTCCTCCACGGTCACTGAGGCGGAACCCCGGCATACATCCCCTAGAGTCACGTCCTGCAGGCCATGGAGGATACTCATGTCAGCTTGGATCCACACTCGAGGATCTCCTCGGGCCAACCTTAGGTGCATGTGTACATGTATTGCAATAGAGTTGGAACTGGAGTGTGCAGAGTAAATATTTAAGTGAATTGGGCAAAATACACAATATGTATTGGACTCATACCCAAGCTCATTCATACTTTTATATAAGGCTGTACACATTGAATTACAGTCTCTGTAACCGGAATTTGTTGTACCCAAGTTCGATCTATATATAGAAAGAGTAAAAAGGTGCTTCCCAAATGTATTTAGTCTACCGTAACATAAAGTTTGTTAAAACCCTGGCCTACGCCATGCTATAACTTTAGCGAATGTCAGGTTTCTCTAGCCATTCTACTTCGATTGTATATGGATATAATTTCTACTAAGTTATTTATATTTTTTTGTTTAATACGAGGACTTATTAAACATTTACCGAAAGTATATATATTTGAAAGCAAGGTTTATGTAAACCAATGAGCCTTTTAATGTTTCGCAGAGATACGCCAGATGGCGGTACTTAGAGTAGGCACATCGTTTGTTCACTGCACACTTACGCCCTCTCCTGGTGCTTATTCCACACACACAGTGCAGAAGGTACTAGGGTAACTGGCCAGTTACCATCCAGCATGCGAATCCTATGTGTAGTATAGCGAATTGAAGGGGAGAATAAACAGCATCTCTATTGATTTGAGTAATGCTAAGTTGTTTAATTGTGGTCTTCATAAGGCACAATCATCTCAGCTAATAGCTGAAGGCTGATATTGTCTAGAACAGTAGTATAGAGGGGTTTTAGATTTGTCAGTACTAGGGTCACTTGGTTTGTTTACAATAACAAGTACTAGGGTAACTTCATTAGGAGTTACTTTAGTACCCCACTTTTAGTTTTGCCTATTTTCTATGTAATCCAAGTAATGTAGTAACCCCAGAGCTTGTCTCCATAAGTATCCATGCCCTAGCTAACATTCTGCAATATTGTAATGAAGTAAAATAGTGTGCTAGCAGCATAGACTGGGGAAAAGTGTTCACGCTTGTTTGCATATGACCCTTCGTATTATGGGGTAACTGCCAGTTACCCTAGTACCTTCTGCACTGTGACACTGGGCCAGGGATTTGGGCTAGGCGTCTAGGCAAGTGGGAGTTTGGTCTTATTCAGTGTTGGCACGCCACCCACATGGGACAGTAATACACAATCATGACACTACTATATACTGTCTGTATTAGACCTAAAGCATTTTAAAATCCCCGCGTTCTAAGAGGAAGAGCAGGGTATTCGTGAAACCTACTGCTTGATTTAGTTCAACTAGTTTAAGTACAGAAACATGTCACTGCAATATGGGTTGTACGTCTTCAGAAGAAGGATTAAGTAATGGCAACATCAGACATGGTCGTTTATGATACATATCTATACATTCCTATAAATATGATTCCTACTTCTATCATAATTTTACACCATTTCCTCTCTATAATATTTTATTTGTTTCGCTAGCACTATTGATCAGCGTTATGAATAGGCATGCACAGAACTATGAAGCCATGAGAAGGGAGTTCACAGTGCACCCCTTCCCCTCGCCTTCCCTAGTAACACCTGCAGAGCAATCGCCATGTGAAGGTGATGTGTAGAGGGAATAGCGGCAGTGCTATAGACGTTATTAAATCACGTCACTTCCTATCATTGCGTCAATATACGACAGCTGCCCATAGAATGCCAGCTACCAAATAGCCTCTGGGGACTTGATCGAGTACATATTAGATTATCATAGCCCCAAAGCCGTCTCTTCTCACCTAGAAAACACTTCCAAATATGAGCTCGGTAAGATACAGCGATTCCTGCAATGTCGAGGATTTAATTCCATCTGTCTCTTTCGGCTTTGTATAGTGATCTAGACATATAGTTATTAGTTATGGCAGTCATAGCGATAAAAAAAGGCAACGAAGGTTTCTAAACCATATCACAAAACTGAACAGTCCACTGCATGGGCTGGATCGGCCGACTTCTGTGTATGTAGGAAGTTTATGGCCCAAATCGGCCGATGGGGCCCAGTGGATTATTGGTATTAAGCGGGTATTCAATTGCGTCGGTCGGCCGTTGATCGGCCGAATTTTCTTCTCATCTGATCACTTTAAAAAAAATTAAAAGTGATCGGATTAGTGAGATTTTTATAATCCGATGAAAAAAATTGGCTGACGGAATTGCGTTGGTCGGATTACGGAATTTCCAGCCGACCAACGCAAAGGAATACCCGCTTTAGGTAATTTCTCATCACGATTAAAGCTGCCCAAGAAGATGGTGGTAGTAACGATTCCAGGAATCTACAACTCATTTATTAGAAGGTGTTGGAAACTGTCGTGATAAAAGGGAAATGGCGAATGACGGTACAATATTGTAAAAACAGCGCTAAAATGGATTTCATTTGTTATCAAACTATATGTATCTCTCTTGTTGTGATGAGATCTGCATTGAAGGTCAACAGGAAGATGTGGAACCACAGCGGAAATTTTGGACTATGGTTAAAGAGGCTGAGACCAAGTCATCTCTTATTGGATACAACTTGGGGGCACCGGGGACCATGTAGTCAGGGGCGTGTGTCGCACAGTTCTAGTCAATAGGCAGATAACGCTCAAATATTGACGATAAGACGGCCTCCCATGTCCCTAAGTCCAATACATACATGTCATACATAGTCTTTATTGAAGTAAATGCCTTGAAATGAACAAGTGTACCATTATATTGGTCTCATCCAAGGCTGTACGTCATTTACTGTGCACCGCCTGACTTTCGCTGGGTGTTGCCAGATAGGCTCTGATAATGGCTATTGTGATGGATACCAAGTAAATACAGGGGTTTTATGTCATTCGTCCCATATCTTTCACGGACAACAGCAAACACGTTTAAATCATGCTTAACTCGTCTAGTCCCAAAGCTCAACCCCCAAAAACTTGTTATGGTGACAAGCTTATAGATTATTCTTTGTAGACAGCGATATATTTATATTGGTCCTAATATATGTAGTAAGCTCATTATATGTACTGACTAGGATACTATGTTCCTACTCTAACCATAGCCTTATTTTATGTCACATACACACTAAATACCCTACTCATATAGATACTACTGTCTTGTCAGCGAGCACCTCTGGTCGAGAATCGGTCACAAGAGTTGTCTACTGTATACAGGGATGAAAGTAACAGAGCACGAAAATCCCTGAAATGGGCCAATATTCGCCCCAAAAGCCTGGGTTTCTATATGAATGTATAGGGCCCTGGAACTTCAAAATCCCTGAAATCGGGCAATTCCCTGAAGACTTTCATCCCTGTGTACATCAATGGCGTTTCATTTATTCCGGTTATATCATCCCTGTTATACCTGATAAGATATGGCTGCCCTTTAACTCCACACGCCACTGGAAACGGCAAAACAGCCACGTTCCCCAAATAGGACCAGATGATATACACGGTACATTGTATCGCTGAATCACACTGTCCGCGCCACACTCGGTAAGAAGCCAGGCGCATACTCGCTTTCCATATATACTACTCACAACCATCTCGACTGTGTGCTGTGCGCCGAGTTTGTTTTCAGATATGCATGCACCGGTATACGTTGGCGCATATATAGACGTCTATTATAGCTATATTGGGTAAAATACAACCAACGATCCCCTTTTTATTTTATGTGAATAACTTCTTCCCGTAGAGATAGCATTGCAGAGCCGATCGCCACACCCCCAGTGGCGTAACGTGTCTCGATCCACCACAGCGGCTGATCCACTACTGCAGCCTCGTTTTGGGTGCATGTAAACATTCAAAATGGCAGACCGGCGCTCGTACGGGGAACTACGGTAACGGATTTTGCTAATTTTCAGTTAATTAGACACTCTAAAAACATAAAATAAATAGATAGAACTAAACGACCGTGGTGTACGAGGTGGCCGATCCACCACGAGGGGGGGGGGTCTCCCCCTCGGGCTAACGCCCTCGGGGGAGACTCCCCCCGAGGGGTGGATCGGCCACCGAGGACATCAGGGGAGTTTAGTTCTATATTTATTTTATGTTTTTAGAGTATTTAATCAACTGAAAATTAACAAAATCCGTTACCGTATTGCCCCGTACAAGCGGCGGTCCGCCATTTTGAATGTTTACACGCACCCAGAACGAGGCTACGGTACCGGATCGGCCGCTGTGGTGGATCGACACACGTTACGCCACTGGGGGTGTGGCGATCGGCCACGCAATGCTATCTCTACGGGAAGAAGTTATTCACATAAAATAAATATAGAACTAACCTCCCCTGGTGTCCTCGGTGGACGATCCACCCCTCGGGAGTTGTCTCCCTCGTGGTGGATCGACCACCTCGTACACCACGGTCATTTAGTTCTATCTATAAGCTTCCTAGGTATGAAGGAAACAACTGATGAATTGTGATGTCGTTATTGGTGCTATTCTAATAAATGAATGAATAGCGTGCAAGTGAGGAAACCAACTACTGTACCGCAGTGGCTCGTCTCGGGAGGAACAGAGGTGTTATAAGCGCCTGGGCGCTTAAACGCGCCACTATGGTACATGCCAAAAAGAGATAAATGCCTCTAATCTGTCATAGCAGACATATGTGATTATTGTCATATTCGTTCCAAAGCAACTCATATGATTAGTATTCACGGGTAACGGAATCCTTAGAAGGGGGCGCCCTTGCTTGATTTGGCACCTGGAGAGTTATCTTAGTGGCCAATAATGTGTCCCGCTAGGACGGTATGAACAGTATATTTGCCAACTTATTCGCCTATATATGTGTTTGAGGAAGTTCAGTATAATCTGTTCTGGTAGGTACGGAATGCTAGAGGGGTATATACGTCTACTGATTACGTATTACTGATCTTTTTTATATTAACAATTAATGACTGAAGAGACAACAACTTAGGGACTCAATTAAGTTTCTTCTTTCTACAAGGGCATCCCTTCCCACACAAGACCCATACTATGGTAGTATTCTGGCCACAGACTGAGTCTGTTCATGTTTCCCCATTCTTTATATATAGCGCATGGCTATTGATTCTCTTATCGATCTCCCACAAGAAGATATTACGTTAGACATGGGGGAGAGGGCGTGTAGTCATCGGCCGGGGTTGGGCACCACGCCGCCGTCCTTCACGCCCTGGAGTGAGTCCGTCAAAAGCTCTATTTTCAACTGGAGGAAGGTGAGGACGGAATCGCCTCGACAAAACTAAACTCAGTGCCTGGAAAAGACGGCGCGCCAACAGACAAGATAAACAACACACAGTAAGACATGTATACGAGCTGTCACAAAACAATACATGTACTGACTCTGGTTCCATTTGATCATGATATCCAAAGAGATTTCATCATAATTAGATAGAATGACTTGTCACTATGGCACATGCTCTACATCCAGGACATTGCATTCCAATTGTGAGAAGAAGTACTTTATATGGTCCCCAATACCATTCTCAGTCCCTGAAATGTAAGTGAGTGAGTAATAGATGTTTAACGCCATTTCAACAACTAAGGTCATGTTCATGGCGAGAACGACAATACACAATTTCACAAAGGAATGTGTTGGTGCCCGCGCATATGTGCACCACCCACATCTGAGGGGATAGGGAAGAGGATATATAGACCCTTTTAAGTGGGCTAGGGAAGCCCGTCAAATGTAAGTCACTTCCAATGTCTACTCTTGGGTCGAGTAGTTTGAAGGTCAATGACACTGACTTTCTTGGAATTAAAGAAAGCCCAGAGCACCATGACATTAAAGGCGGCCGGACAGGGTGAACTTTGAGGAGCCTGTTGAACAAGGCCCTACAGGATAGGGTGGGTGTGAGTTAGAGCAGACGCGGCCCGCCGGGTGTCGCCACCAGCACCTCATCCATCAGGGCCTCGTTGCCGTTGCGGAGTTGCTGTGGCCACTCTGTCACAGAGTTGAGGTAGGGGGTCAGGAGGCACCTGTCTGAGGCCACATCCTCAAACTCCCTCCTCGTCCACTGCAGGCGGCATCTTATCAGTGGGCCTGTTACCACAGTACTGCCACCTTGTGCTCAGCTATTCCGAGTTAGCAGGTTGGCACTTGGGCGCGGCCATTGCTGGAGCTTATTACCAGTGAGTTCTACTGATAACACCTATCAGATGGGTACCAGTTGGCCCCCGAAGGACCGCAGTGAATAGATTGGAGTTCTCTCATTGGCTAATAATTAAACCTGCTAAGTCCGTGTAGAATTAGTATTACTGTAATGTCATGAGATCCAGTCTCCTTTAATTTAGGGAGTGGTCATTGTTTATCAACGCCTATTACGGGGGGAGGGATGGTGGGTTTAAGGGGAATGGTGTAAAACCTTTTGACCCAAAGGGTCAAACCTCTTTTATCTAAAAAGCCTGTGCGCGAATAAAAACGTAAAAATCTTTTGCACCTCTGGCGCGGGGTGTAAAAAAAGAATTGACCACCACCGAGGGGGGGGGGGTGTAAAAAGATCTTCTGTGTCCAAACGACCCCCCCCCCCTCCACCACTTCCTTAGCGTCGAAAAATTACATGTGGATAAGGAACTGCACACACACACTGATTCTAGCCTGGAGAGAGGCAAATGAAACGCACGCCTTCAGATGCTGTCAGTTAAGTTTGTCAAATTTGACTACCAAGATGAAAAGCCTCACCATTTTAGCCACAGCTACTACATGCCCTTAGAAGTAAACATGTAGATAGAGGCCCTCACTTCCCATCCTTCTCCCACTGTGACCGTGTCGTCAACAAACCACGACAGGGTCAATCATGATCACAGTCTCCTCCTGCTCTGTTGCCGCCACCAGTGTCAGAACACCAAAGCGGCCTGCTCCTGTAAGGCGGGCTGTCTATATTATCCTGCCTCCTGTCTTTACACAGAACCTAACCTAACCTGAAGGCCTCTGTCTGCCTCCAGGAGGTGGCTGCACGCCTCCAGGCCAAGTCAAGCCACACTGGAGGAATGCTTCTGGTGGCACCCCTGTCCTTGACGAGGTCAGCGTCAGGGCGCTTTGTTACGTTCAATAGAAAAATGTGTTCTCAAGATTGATTGTGAAGGCAATGGATGCATGGCACAACTCTAGGGTTATGATAACTAGGTAGGATGCAATTCATAGTGTCAGTGGGGATAGGTTTACCTATTCATCACAGCCATCTGCTAACGTAGTAGCAGGAGCGTTTCCCCCTTCTCTCCGGCACCATGGAGACTCTGTATGCCTCTATGGGCACAGAAACGACATCAATTCCACCCCGCAACGAGCCCAGTCCAACGTCCACAGGGACTCACCAAATACATTTCCGGGAGCGCCACGGAATTTGTTTAATCATTTTTTTTTTACTTGGGCGGAGAAAGAAAGAGTCTAGCGAGATAGCTTGCTGGCAGTAGACGGGCAAATCAGTCAGTGGTCAGTCGGGAGAAGTTTTGAGAAGATCAGGGATAAGAGATAAGATAAGGGTCCAATTGAGGCCTCCTACTTCTGACCCCTGGTTTACAAATCTTTCTATTTTTCATAAAGGAGTTATTTCTTTTACTCAATTGGCTGTATTTTTTTTTCTACATATCCTAAGGTTTAAAAATTCCTGATTCATTTTTGATTTTTTCTGTTCATTTTCCATTTAATCTTTCAATGATTTTGAGAAATTTCTCTCTTATTTTCTATGACCCATACGTTTAGAGCACCACTGCCCATGCCCACATCACCCTCCCGACTGGGGAGGTTTCAGAAACGACTGACGACTGACAGAAATGGTCGCCCAGGGGGCGTAAGTAGAGGGTGGTTAAGATTGACTCGTCTGGTCCCAGAGTCCGGCCTGCTGAAATTCTATGCACATTTATATACCCTCATTGAGTCTGAAGTAACATCATTCCTACTGGTTTGTAGCTCACACTGCAGCAGTTTCCAAGTACCTACACACTAATAGCTTATAACGACACTTTAATATAGCATCACCGTGCATAACATACAGTTAACCCATTACTTTGAGTGTGATTTGACTATTTGTTAATTCATTATTCATGATTATATCGAGAGATAGTTTCATGCACGTCTATATACGTATTGTGTAAACGATGAACCTCTTACCAAGTCCGTTTATATCATGCCCCTTCTTAGTATTAAAATATCTTCGTAAGTTTTGTGATCATTGTGTAAACAGTCAAAAATCGTTGTCCTCATCATCGAGTAGCATATACAGGGGGGATGTCTGGCCTAATTTAGGTACATGTATATATACTCTGTACAGACTGCAGAGCTGGCGAATGTTCTAACAAACCAGAAGTAGCACGTCCGTCCAATATCTAATAGCGGAATGTGCAGAGGTTGACATGTTGCAGTGGTGACTTATGACGACGTACCATTGTTTCACGTAGTTATACAACACAGACATGAATTGTGCATGGGTATATAAATATGTAAGGGTACTCTCACTGATAGTCCGACCTGACTCTTGGATCTCACTACATGACTTGCAGCATGACCGTATTGGCCTCTATAAGCGCCAGGGCGCTCATAGATTTCAATTACTACCCCTGGCGCTAGTTCAAGACCGGCGCTTATTCATGATCCGGCACTTACACAGGCCAATGCGGTATTTCAGCGTTAAGGTATCGAACGGCATCGGTGTGGCTCTTGGTATAGGTAGTAGATAATGATACATGCAATCTGCGGATGTGAAGAAAAAATGAGTTCTTTTACCTCACCCTTATAAATGATAAGAAAAGATCTCATTGTACCTGAAAGAATCACAAGAGCAATCCAGATGGATCTTCACAAAAAACACACCAAAAAAAAACACAGCAAAACAGGTATCATGTAATAGCACAGTGGCCTTTTGTAAAAAAAAAAAAAAAAGGTGAGATTTTCAAGGAAATACATTGAGTCTTTATACTGTAGAGGATTATGAGTGAATCTATACATTATGCTGGTCATAGAGGATTAAGCATAGTGCTGACCATACAGGTTTAAGGCTGCATTTATGCATCATGCTGACCATACATGGTTAAATGTGCATTTATGCATCATGCTGAGAATACCGGGTTACGATGTATTTATGCATCATGCTAACCATACAGGGTGAAGTGTGCATTTAAGCATCATGCTGACCATACACGGTTAAATGTGCATTTATGCATCATGCTGACCATACCGGGTAAGGTTGTATTTATGCATCATGCTAACCATACAGGGTGAAGTGTGCATTTAAGCATCATGCTGACCATACACGGTTAAATGTGCATTTATGCATCATGCTGACAATACCGGGTTACGTTGTATTTATGCATCATGCTAACCATACAGGGTAAAGTGTGCATTTAAGCATCATGCTGACCATACAGGGTTAAGTGTGCATTTATGCATCATGCTGACCATACGGGGTAACGTTGTATTTATGCATCATGCTAACCATACAGGGTGAAGTGTGCATTTAAGCATCATGCTGACCATACAGGGTTAAGTGTGCATTTATGCATCATGCTGACCATACAGGGTGAAGTGTGCATTTAAGCATCATGCTGACCATACAGGGTTAAGTGTGCATTTATGCATCATGCTAACCATACAGAGTGAAGTGTGCATTTAAGCATCATGCTGACCATACAGGGTGAAGTGTGCATTTATGCATCATGCTGACAATACCGGGTTACGTTGTATTTATGCATCATGCTAACCATACAGGGTGAAGTGTGCATTTAAGCATCATGCTGACCATACAGGGTGAAGTGTGCATTTATATATCATGCTGACCATACAGGGTGAAGTGTGCATTTATATATCATGCTAACCATACAGGGTGAAGTGTGCATTTATATATCATGCTAACCATACAGGGTGAAGTGTGCATTTATGCATCATGCTGACCATACAGGGTGAAGTGTGCATTTATATATCATGCTGACCATACAGGGTGAAGTGTGCATATATGCATCATGCTGACCATACAGGGTGAAGTGTGCATTTATATATCATGCTAACCATACAGGGTGAAGTGTGCATTTAAGCATCATGCTGACCATACAGGGTTAAGTGTGCATTTATATATCATGCTGACCATACAGGGTGAAGTGTGCATTTATGCATCATGCTGACCATACAGGGTTAAGTGTGCATTTATATATCATGCTGACCATACAGGGTGAAGTGTGCATTTATGCATCATGCTGACCATACAGGGTTAAGGCGCATCTATATGCACTCATGTGCCAATAGGGTTGAAGGGTGAAGGGTTTGCTGCATTTGGCTCTGTTCCGTACAGAGACTCGAACCAACCCTAATAGAAATAATCATCCGACAAAAAAATTAAAGCCCCTCAATAAAAAGTGAAATGTGTTAGATGAACAATGCAGCAAACCCTATGTTGAAAGGAAATGTGAGGCAAAGTCAGGAGTTTTCTGTGAAACATATCCCAAACAAACTCTACCGTAATCTCCCGCGTAGAAGGCGCAGCTCGCGTAGAAGGCGCCCCCCCAACTCAGAGATTGCCTTTTCACGTACCTCTTCTGGATCGATTTCTGGAAAACCCGCGTAGAAGGCGCCCCCCCAACTCACCGGGGGGCTGTTTCGCGTAGAAGGCGCCCCCCTCCCCCCCCCCCCACTATTGTACACCTCCTGGTCTGCCGCAGTGCTGGCTCTATGAGTTCAAGCTGTCATCGGCACACGGTCGGCTTGAACCCGCTGAGCGCGTTGACACCTACTGGTCTGCCGCGCTGCTGGCGCTATGAGTTCAAGCTGTCATCGGCACACGGTCGGCGTATTGCCCGCCGAGCAAATCTACAGCAACCGGGCTGCCGCGCTGCTGGCGCTATGAGTTCAAGCTGCCATCGGCACACGGTCGGCCTTATTCCCGGCGAGCGCGTCGACACCTCCCGGTCTGCCGCGGTGCTGGCGCTATGAGTTCAAGCTGTCATCGGCGCATGGTGGGCCTTATTCCCGGCGAGCGCGTTGACACCTCCCGGTCTGCCGCGGTGAGGGCTCTATGAGTTCAAGCCCTCATCGGAGCATGGTGGGCCTTATTTTGGGGTGTTTTCCAAATTGAGATGTTGGAAAAACCCGCGTATAAGGCGCACCCCCAACTAAAGGCAATTACCCTCCCGTGTATAAGACCCAGCAGCATTTTGTTTGGCGTAGAAGACGCGCCTTCTACGCGGGAGATTACGGTAGGCAGAAAGTGGTCATGGTCTGTGTACACACTAACACTCCACCAACCCCACCATACAGGGCTTTACACAGGGCTCAGCAGTGCAGGTGAAGAGCCTAGATGATGTACTTTAATTGTTCAATATTCCTTTCATATGGATTATTTCTTTGAAATTCCTTAAGTGGATGAAGCCTAATGCATTACCCAATAGCACTACTGGTCGATTTTGTCATTCCTCTCCACTGTAATTATGAACTCAGCCCAAACATAATAAAAATCACTTATTAAGGATTAGATATGCCCCCATATAACTGTAAATCCGTTCTAAACTACTCAAAATCCAATCTAAAAGATAAAAAACTTTTTTTAGGCAATAAATTAAGCTTTAAGATGTGCCATTTGGTAGACATATTAATTTTTCAGTTTATTTTGAGCTGCTCGGTCCCACAGGGTGTGAGCAGTAACACTTCTAATAAAGACAGAAAAATGGAAGATGATCTCAAAATTAGATCAATGTGTCCCCTGTGCTCCCAGGGCATCATATATACTCATAGGTATGCCACAGGGCACAGATTTAATATCATAGACCATATCCCTCACTCCCCTACCACCCATGTAGGCCTAGATTGGAGGACAGCGGCCTCTATGGGGGCCGTTTTTGCGGCATTCAGCCCTGCAGGTAAACACCCTACCAACACCATTGAAGACTGTATGATCATTGTCCCTACGATAATCGTGTTCCCTACTGAGACTCAAACCCACATCACCTTGAAGCCTACCGACTCCTTATCTGATCATTGTGTAACCAGTCAGAAAACCATTTGTATAATTTTCCATTTGGTAGACACGCCCCACCCCAGGTCTTCATTGAAAAGGGTTTGAGATTTTGGCTTCCAAAGAAATTCTTTATCATTTCTACAAGGAAGCCAGAATCTCAAAAAACAAAACAAAACAAAAAAAAACAACTGAGAAGACTGAAGAGTTTGCAGGTATGGACAATAGCAACAGACCCGTGTGTATAGTACCCAAAGACACTTGTACTGTAATACCTCACGTATAAGGCGCACCTCACCAACTTCTGCTAGGGCACAGTAGGGCACAGTAGGGCACCACCCTTGCGTATAAGCCGCGCCTTATACGCAAGGTATAAGTACCGATCATAACCTTGGGTCGGTCCGGAAGTGCACTTGCCAATGACTTAAATATACAATAATTGAGGAATACATGCTCTCTCACTCCTGGTATGACTGGCCATGACTCCCTCTCCTTATATTTTGACTCAAATGGATGTGCCCGCTGGACACAACCTAATTTTAAGGCAAAATTAGGTTGTGTCCAGCAGGTTGATTTGTGTCCCGATCTCAATATGCTATTATCCCTTTTTTGTTGGCCTGGGTCTATGTGTAGACTTCCACCACGAGTTACCCTGAATTATTCGTCTGGTGACTTATAGCGACCAGGCTAGGGAGGGGGGGGGGGCGTTTGAGTCCATGAAAGTACTACGACCAATAGCTCAAACGCTCAGCCCAAACGCCCTGTCTTTTAGTCAGCCCACAGGGGGGCCGCCAACACCCCTTGTGTGTGATGGATTGAATCCCCCCACAAGTACCTGATGCCACAGTCACGTTGACAAATAGCAGCCCCGCCGGCTGTACATGTACAGACCGGACTACGTGTTTTCATATACACAACGTAACAGATTCATATTTGATTCTGTGCGCCCATTACACACTATCCTTTCACGCTGCTATTCACTGCTCGATATATGGTTATCCAATCAATGCCATCCAACCTTGATCTTTAAATATGCAGTCTGAGATGTGACAGTATACTTAGCTTGCATTCACATCCTTGGGATAAACAGGCTAACAGGCACATGGTGATTGAGACATTAGACGACTGCATAAAATGGAATTCTATGGAAACTATATGGAGCCTTGAATGAAGCAGCTGGTATGGAGGGCTTCCTGCCAGTGAGGGGTGGGTTGGGTGTGGAGGGGCGCATTCCGGTCAGAAGCCGGCCTTTACCATTACCGGTGATAATTCCATCTACCCTTTCCCACAGGTGAGCTGGGCCAGAAAACCTATATAATGGTGGGTATGATTTTATGTTGCCGCCCTGTGGGGCTGACACCACCCTGCTACATCCATCTCCAGCCTGTGGCACGGGGCAGGGACACAAAGGTGAGCAATGAAATTGTCCGAGTATGGAATAGGGTTTTGGGCTGTGTGAGTAGAGAAATAGATGAGTTTATGACAGAGTGATGCTCCAGCTATGTCATATTATGTAAATCTGAGCGAGCGTCTGAGTGAGTAGATAAAGGGATGGAAGTATGAGTGAGTGAGTGAGTGAGTGAGTGAGTGAGTGAGTGAGTGAGCGAGCGAGCGGGAAAGCGTCAGAGTTAGTACATGAGTGTATGATAGAGTGAGTGCGTTGAAATTCAATGATAATCTTGGACAAACACATTGCTTTTGGGTAAACCATTTTTATGGAGAGAAGTCTCATCACTTTATTGAAATCGGCAATGGTAGAAAGATGGATGCAGAATCCAGGGATGTGAAAGTAATGGTGTCGGGTGGAGCCAAAAAGAGAAAGAAGGAACTACAGTTGTCACCACCATCAAAGGTCGTCCCCTCCAGGGAAGTCAATAGTACAGTGTGAAGGCGTCAGTCAGCTTCCCACAAACACATAGATTCTATACTATCCCCGCGTCACCCAAACAGCCACCAATGGCACGGACCGCAGATTGGATCCATAGGGCCATGGGGGGTCGGCTAAGGGGTGACTGAGATAGAAACTGGGGGGGGGGGGGGTCAGATAGAATTTCATGGACTTTGGCGTCCGGACATGTTCCCTGCGCATCCCCTGTTCATTGGTTGCCAAAAGGCGTCAGATGTAATTCCTCTCGCCCTTTGATACACTTTTTTTTCAGCCGCACTGTTCACACCCCTTGTCTATATCACCGACCACATACAGAGGAAATTGAAACTATATCTGGACGTCATAACACCAAAGTAGCCGTCTCAGGTGGTCCAAGTGCAATGTCTGAGAAATACATGACGTGGTGGATCAATACTGAATATATGTGAGCACGTTTTGATGTCGACCATTTTCTTTTATGTTTGACATGTATACGCTTGAAGTAGTTACAGCTACCAGTAAACCATATCAAATTAACGAAGAAATCCAACACTACATAAAACCCCCGGGATAAAACTTGTACCTTTCATGGCATCCTTGCCATTACTGATATATCCTGTGTGGTGCACATATGCACGGGCACTGGCACATTCTTCTGTGAAGTTGTCTAATGTAGTTCTCGCCATGAGTATGACCTTACCTGTCGAAATGGCGTTAAACCTCTATTACTCACTCACTCAGTGATATATCCACATTCAATTCTTTTCATTAAGAATTCCATCAACACATAGTTCTTCCTCCTCCCGCGTTAAAGGCCTAGCCTTGGACTGAGCTCGTTATTAAAACAAAAGAGGGCTCGATGGGCTCTAGAGGCTTAGAGGGAGCTAGGTTAGGGCCTTGTAACATCCAGCAAACCTCCGTCCAAGATTTCCCAAGGGAGACACCAAGAAAACCTACCACTTAGAACACAGGAGGATAAACTATTTCCTGTTCCCACCAGCAGACATTGCTTTAGACATACTCACAGAAAGAAACGCCTATTTGTAAATGACATGCCCTTGCTAAGTCATAAGACAACGGCCCATATACATAACGTAGATGGGTGGCAGGAAAGGAGCTGGAGGAAAAAGGCAACCCTGCATTAAGGAACCAGCAAACCTTCGGTTTGCTCTCTGTGTGGCTAGTATAGGGCTTAGTATTGAGGCCCAGTGAGTTCGCCCTTGCTTTATCTTAGATCTGGCGAGATCAACCACTGATAACAGCCTGCATGATAGGTACCAGGTGTTACATAATGTACCCAAAAGATTCTGCAGTGAATGTAGGGAGTCATCTCATTGGCTGGTAATGTATCCCGGGTCAGCCCTATAGGGTAGTGGTCATTATTTATCAAAAAGGGCCGGGGGCGTAAAAAAAAGGCCTCTTATCTTTATCGTTGGAGGAGCTTATAATATGCATGAGGTGGGAGGACCTTCCATGCACATGGTAGAAGACTTATAGGTCTAGACTGACACCAAGTGAACTGGGTGAGAGAAGGTAACAGGCACATGGTAGAAGACTTTTGGGGTCTAGAGTGGCATAGTGTGTACTGGATGGGAGGAGCTTACATGCACATTGTAGAAGACTTTTGGGTCTAGGGTATACAATGTGAACTGGGTGAGAGGAGCTTACATGTACATGGTAGAAGACTTTTGGGTCTAGAGTGGCATAGTGTGTACTGGGTGGGAGGAGCTTACATGCACATTGTAGAAGACTTTTGGGTCTAGGGTATACAATGTGAACTGGGTGAGAGGAGCTTACATGTACATAGTAGAAGACTTTGGGGTCTAGAGTGGCATAGTGTGTACTGGGTGGGAGGAGCTTACATGCACATTGTAGAAGACTTTTGGGTCTAGGGTATACAATGTGAACTGGGTGAGAGGAGCATACATGCACATTGTAGAAGACTTTTGGGGTCTAGAGTGGCATAGTGTGTACTGGGTTAGAGGAGCTTACAATGCACATTGTAGAAGACTTTTGGGTCTAGGGTATACAGTGTGAACTGGGTGAGAGGAGCTTACATGTACATGGTAGAAGACTTTTGGGTCTAGAGTGGCATAGTGTGTACTGGGTGGGAGGAGCTTACATGCACATTGTAGAAGACTTTTGGGTCTAGGGTATACAGTGTGAACTGGGTGAGAGGAGCTTACATGTACATGGTAGAAGACTTTTGGGTCTAGAGTGGCATAGTGTGTACTAGGTGAGAGGAGGTAACAGGCACATGGAAGAAGACTTTTGGGTCTAGAGTGGCATAGTGTGTACTGGGTGAGAGAAGCTAACAGGCACATTGTAGAAGACCTTTGGGTCTAGGGTATACAATGTGAACTGGGTGAGAGGAGCTTACATGTACATGGTAGAAGACTTTTGGGTCTAGAGTGGCAAAATGTGTACTGGGTGGGAGGAGCTTACATGCTTACAGCGTCAGGTTACCTGCTTTCATAAACCCCTGCTGTTGTCCATTTTCTGTGATTACGTGAAAAAATGACAGGCTGACTATGGCATCGCCTCTACCCATCCATCTGCCGCCCTCCACCCTGCACTGATACTGCTCACCATGAGCCGCTCATTCTTCACTGGGCACATTACGAGCTGTTATAGTAACCCGCCTGCTAGCAAACCTTTTCTTTTAATGTCATCATTGAGCGATTGTCTACCACCCCCCACCCCCCCCGGTGCTTCTTTAAGTGTCACCCTGCCGTTTCTCCACACATGGTTTATTTGCCAATTATGGAATGTGATTTTTTTCTCTGCAGCTTGTAAACGTAACCACCCATCTGTTAGTAGAATCATTTCGACATATCATTGGTAGTGTTAGGGCATGATTATATTTGCTATCAGATTTTGTGAAAATGTACGAAATAGGGGAAATATTATGAAATGTACTGTAGTTTAGATATCATGGAATGATGCTGTAATCCTTGAAGACCTACCCTGGAACTGAAGGAACAGATCGCGGGGGAGGGGAGGGGCCCGGGGGGGGGAGGGGGTGGAGAAAGACCACACACCACGGTTCACTAGTTTACCAGTGGCGTCATTATCTCATGGAGTGGTATGGAGGTATGTTTGTATGACCAGACCAAAGGGGTCCCAGTCGAGAGGGATGTCCTTTCGCATCACCAGACACCACTGACACTAAATCATGTATATGGCACCACACAACACTACGTGTCCAAATGTCTCCATGCCAGACTCTTTGTTTTGGTAACCTTTAGTTTGTCGGTCTCCTGGCAGGACTTGTGTCATTGGTTCTACCTTATGCCCTAGCTTCCTCTGATTACAACGGTCAATACTGACAGAAACATCTGGAACCACTCCCTCTCCAGGCTATTGGAACAATTTCCAACAATATCTTGTGTTAACATGGACCTAACAATGTACTCGGAATGTACTATACTGCACTGTGCAGGCCCATGTGATAAACCACAGGACAGCGTATGTTCAGTAGAAGGTACATTTCTAATAACTCTTCTTTTCATTCATACACAATTATGTTTTTCTGAACAACTTGTGTGGCAAGCATTTAGCATCCTCCGTCACAACGATGCTACTCAGTTAACTCAGCAGCTACCTGAGCTATTGCATGGGTGTGGACCACTAAATTTGACATGGTGACATGGCAATTTCTTAAAATCGACATGTGACATGAGAGGTTCTTAGAGGTGACATGGGACATGGGGATTTAAGTGACATGTGACATAACCATTTCTTAAAATCGACATGTGACATGAGAGGTTCTTAGAGGTGACATGGGACATGGGGATTTAAGTGACATGTGACATAACCATTTCTTAAAATTGACATGTGACATGGGGGACCCCCCATCCACACCCCCTATTGCTGAGCAGGTGATGCTGGTCTCCTTCTTGTTTGAGATAGATGCTCGTCGTCCGGCGTCTCCCTCTAAGTCTTTGTGTTTCGGTGCTTTATGTGTGTTTTATCCGTGAGGGTCGTGGTAAGGGCCCCTGGGTCTGGTAAGATCAGATAGGGCCTGGCAGGAGGAGCAGGTCGGGAATGACTCACATAGACTGGTGGGACATGGTATGTCCTCTGTGTGCTGTGTGTGTCGGGTGGGGGGAGGGGTGAGGGTGGAGGTTTGGTACATGGGGTTATGTTGGGGTAGCGTGCCCGACCCCATGTTGTGTCGGCTGGATGGTGAGGAGAACGGGTAGAGCACGCTGAGGGACACATTCCTCTGGTGCCAGCTGACGGTCACGCCTCCTGACGCTACACTCACTATCTGCTGCTGTCAGCATCAACCAACACATGGGTGTCTTATCCTAGTCTTATCGGTTCACATGTAGGCATAGGAACCATTTTGACTTCATAACGATAAATTGTTTATATGTATACATATGATATTATTTTTTTGTTTGTTTGTTTAATGGGTGTTGGACCACTAAAATCGACATGGCGACATGGGCTATTTTAGGCTAAGTGACATGGGACATGGACAATTTCTTAAAATTGACATGGTGACATGAGAAATTTCTTAAAATCGACATGGTGACATGACCATACCTTAAAATCGACATGGGGACATTGCTATTTTTTAAAATCGACATGTGACATAGGGGACCCCCCATCTACACCCCCTGTTTAGCTTTACGTCCAGGGGGCCTTGAGGAACCCAGACATTCAAGTTTGGCACAGATAATGACTGCTGTCATAGCACACTAGTCTAATACGTACCGCCCCAGACGATCAAATTTTACATGTAGCTGTTGAACCCAAACTAGATCGATCGATCCATTATATATATATATATATATATATATATATATATATATATATATATATATATATATATATATATATATACATATATATACACCTGAATATGGATTAGCACTGTATGTTGCTGAAGGAATTATTTGGCCCCTGTTGCTATGGTACATTAATGCACGCAGCAGCAATGTATGACCCCGTATGAACACGGTTCCATTAGAACTCCGATATCTCTCCCTCCCCCCTGGGATAACAGGCCGGGCCTCTCACACCAGGGATGCAGCATCCCACCTCCAGTCACGGCGTCCTGTTATCTCACACTTCCAACCTACTCCTCTCAACCAGCTGTTATCAGACCCCACCCCCTCCCCCCAGCAGAAGCACATCAACACCCTCAACAACATTGTGTAAGCGGCACATATTTTCACTATATGTATCGGCCATTCATAGGCCATGTGGCATTCTAGACGTTCCTATATGACATTTTCATTAGGCCCAGAGGGGTAACCACTCAGGGGGACTGCATGTTTCTGTCTTCCATAAACAGGGGTTATGCACAGTTAGTGCTTGATACATGTCCACGCGTAGTAAAACATGTAAATGTGAACCCGATTCTATCATATTTTATTGTCACTAGGTATGCCTTCCTTCTGTGACTGTTTGATAAATGAATGATTCACTTCATTGGAGTCTCTGAAGGCAGGCTCTGAAGCCAGATCACATTGAGTGGTACAATGTATTCCTACGGTACTTCCCCGGCATAGTACCCACTGATACTCTTTTTTATCACTTAGAAATGTATTCCACGAGATAGAACCCCCAGACCCCCATGAGCCTTTCCCCTCAAACCTGTCTCAGTAAGTCACGCACTGGTTTTAGACCCTGGTACCAAACCAGACAAACACGCAACGTCAACGGGACAGCCCGGCGGGACAGCCTCTCCATCCCCTATACTCATAAAGCCAGGCACCAGCCCTACCCCTCAACATGGCCCTCGTACACTGACAGCCCCTACTCTGGCTGCTGGGCTGCACAGGCAGCCGTGTCATAGAAAATGAAAACACCAAAAGAATGCCCTGAGTTGCACGGTAAGGGGATGAAGGAGCGATGATTGCCCTATAGGGTGGTGCTTTTTTTCCTTACCATTTTCCTCGTATAACTCATACTTGTAATAGGTGGTATTAAATCACAAAGTGTTTTACTGATGTTACACGTATCTCCGTTTGACATTATTTTATTTCTTTTTTTTTATCCCAAACATCAACCTTGATTTCATTGTCGTCAGGAATTCTCACCAACTTCATGTCTGTGAAAGAACTGAGAAGAAAATGATGCTGACATTGTGGAATTTTCAGAGAGTGTCACTTTCAGTATACGACTATATGCACCTGTATATGCCAGTTTTAAGGGATATGCTCATTTTGGGACTTTTCAAATTCAATGCAATAAATCCCAGGTTGATCAATGCGAGCACAGACGATACACATATTGATAACATTGTGAAAGGTTGCTGGACGACAGATAGCACAATCGGCATGCAGCTCCAATGACACCAGGGAGCTGCCCCCTCTGTCCTGACATTTTTTTTTCATTCTATTGCTACCCTCTTTTTTTTTTAATTAACACAACATGTCTATCAACATGTCTAATTATTCTTATTTTCCTCTAATATTGACGTGGTCATTTACTCTCCATTAAACCAGAGTGACACAAACCCATACCAACTCCTAATTGAAGTTGCTTTATATTATTGGTTTGGGGACGAGGACATTGTGAGTTGCTCACAGACCTTGAGGACTAACTCAGACATGACACAGGAATCTATGTAACATTACTCACACGTGACCACTTTTCAGGCTTGGTCTCCGGTTTCTATAACCACGCACTTATCCCCTGATCGACCAGGGGACTGTTATCCTAGAGCAACTTTATGGATGCCGACATAACTGGGTCACCTGACGCGCCTTTTACTTCCCCATCACTTGGAATGCCTCCTTCAATTTGAAGTAAAACTGGCCTATCAGCTCCAGCACTATTCATCTTCAGCAATGATAGTCGTTCTTCCAGCAGATTGCCTCTGTGAGGTGGCAATTTTTTACGCAGATAGTGAGGCTTCAAATAAATAGGAAACATGACAGGGGCTAAACCTGTATTGTACGTATAACGGCAACATCCAACAGATTGCGTCTTAGGTCCTCAGTGTTATAACACTCAATTTGTACACACATGTAAATGTGTCTATATGTTATGAAGACTTGGAATATCTGTTTGGAATCAGATCTATATCATTACATGTAAAAAGGCCCATGTTCACCAGCCTTATTCAACTATATAATGGATAAATTGTTGATATTCTGTTATTGCTAACTGTGTCTCCACAATAATTGTATGTGCTTTAAATTGTGCACTTGCTTATGGATATGTTCTTTTTGTTTATCATCAAGTGTCAAATTCATCATATTTCTTACCCCAGCTTGAAAGAATTAGCTTCCCCTAAGAGCACAAAATGACATTCCATAGTCAAAGAGGCTCCTTTCCAAACTGAATTTACGTCAACAAAAGGCTGTCTACAATCCACTCACATGAGAGTATTCATTCACAGATCTTGGTATCGTTATCTCAAAGCTGTGTGGTGGAGATAAGCATACAGGGGTTTCTAATCTCCACCAGAACCCTCTGTATTCCTCCCACTCTGACCATTGAGACTTGTAAATGATTACTGGTGGATAAGAACATGGTGCATATAAAGCTTGCTGAAACAAAAGCTGCTAAAACCAAGTCTGCCAATATCAGAGCAGTCACTTGAGATGATCACCAGCACTTGGTGCGCCCCTGCTGTAAATCGTGCTAACAATGACTACCGGGGTGACAAGGGTTACAGGCCCGTATCCAGACCTCTGTGTGGGGGGGTGCTGAAATATATTAGGTGGAACTCCAGGATGAAATTCCATGCTGCTGCGCGCAAGTGCAGTGCAGCGATCCTAGGGGGGTCTGGGGGCATGCCCCCCAGGAAAATTTTGAATAGTAAACATCAAATGGTGCAATCTGGGGGCATTTTTATGTGAAATTCCTCCTTTAAAACATTTATCAAAATGTTACCTTGATGTAGTAGTACAGACCCCCTCAATTTATCAATCTAAAATCCTTAATAGTTGACAGTGATAAAGACAAAAAAAAGTAAATTCATTATGTACTGCATTCAACCAATGTTTATAATATAATGTAGGGTAACTGGGACAGTTACTTATAATCATATCAAAGACCTTTCATTTCCAACTTTTGAATGATGGGTCCAACTCAAAGTTAGTAATTATAGTTTTCAACCATTTTGATATTATGTTTCTCATGCACAGATTATGATATAATTCATTGAGAATTTTGTGCGTTTCCTTTAGCATAGAATAAGTGATTACTATATAGTTATAGGTATTTAACTTCCCTTGGAGTTCCATTTAACCATGTTGAGTTCCACTCTTGGAGATCCAGTCATTTGGAGTTCCCCTAACCACACAGGGATCTATCCTCAGAGATCCCGCCCCTCGGAGTTCCACCCAACCATGGAGAGTTCCTCCCTCAGATATGCCATCACTTGGAGTTCCACCAAACCATGGCGAGTTCTGCCCCTTGGAGTTCCGCCCAACCACAGCTAGTTTCGCCCTCGGAAAAAGATTATATACATTTTTGGGGTGGAATTCCAGATCATCTTGCTTTTGTGGGGGGGGGGGGGGGTGCTCGAGCACCCCTAGCACCCCCCCTGGATACGGGCCTGGGTTATTCCTCCCCTTCACACCTCTTGACAGATAACCAGTACCCTGTTCCATGCGAACACTAAAATAGTACTCGAAGAGTCTGTAATCTAGTTCTATGGTGTACATACTGAACCCATTATGCTGCCGTTGATACAGTCACAGTGTTAATTTGTCCATTATGCCCTAACTTACTTAGCATACATATTTAGCTAAGTTGTTCCATGATATGACATAATTAAGCATATGGCACAGTCTGGCGGCAAATACCATAGGGTCTCAATTGGAGTTAAGTTACGCGAGTACATTAATTTGTAAATCAACACCATATACATCAACGCCGACCCAGACGTCCACTTCTAAATGAATCTTGATACTACTCCCTACAGTCTACCTTCATCGTTTGGACACCTTTCTTAAATCCAACATACAGTAAGGCCTAAAAAAATGTTTGTTTCCAGTAACCCGACCGATCCTAGCCAAATAGGTCTGACCCTGAACTGTTTTTTTTTTTTTTTTTTTGTAATTTTTAGCAATTTTTTTTTATTGAAATTTGGAATTTGTTCGTAACTTTCATTATTTTCCGTAACGATCATCTCTTGGTATACATTTAACTGCTATTACTCATATGCTTTACATATTCTTCCCCTTTCCCATTTGTTTTTCATAGTTTTACACTCAAATCAAAGAATCTGCCATATAAAAAAAAAAAAAAAAAAAAAAATCCGACCTACCAACCCTAGATCTTTGAGCCATGTTACTGGAAACACAATATTTTTGTTGGCCTAAAGTGGCCCTGTCTGGGGACCACAAAATATCCAGTGTACACTCTTTGCTGGAGAGGAGGTGCCTCCGGCACAACCGTGCACAGCTCTATTAAAGCAGTAATTGTTCCGTTTGGTTTACAGATATCCACATACCTCGGTATTTGTATGCACGGGATAATCATCAGCTCTACCCCAACAGAGCTTTATTTGAATTCCTTTAGATGGTGAATTTGTCGTGTTTGTTTTTGTTTTTGTAACAGTTCTACTCACAGAGGGTATAGTGTGTCCTGTAGTGGGGGCACCTTGGGTGAAGTTAACAATGGTACATACCTGAATAGAAGGAAAAGAAACACCGATTATTATCATACCACATCACCTTTTCAACACTTTTGGCATTTGAGAATTTCTTACACTTCTAGGACAATATATACTTATCTATGTAGAGCAGCTGACAAGAAAATCAGTTTATAAATCAAAAGAATGATTTGAAATTATTCTTACTGAAGGGGATCTTTTGAATGTTGAGGTAGGTAAAAATCTTGGAGTATGGCCAACAACCTTGGCCATGGACGTGAAGACAGGGATAAAACAATACACAATATAGGACAACCTATTGCATAAATCAAGCTTATTACACCGATTTTGGGCGTTTTTTATGGATATTCCCATTCTGATACCTGTTGATATTGCAGGTCTTGGGAGTGCTGATATCCATGGATATCGGCACTCCTAAGAGTGCTGATATCCATGGATATCAGCACTCCTTGTCCATGTCACATGTCCTAACATGTCATATGTTACATGTTAAAACCCTCGAACCTGCAGTCTCAGATCCCAAGTCCAAGGTGTGAGACGCTGTGGTCTAGTGGTTAGCGCATTGCGCTCTGCCGCTAGAGGTAGGCGGGACGAGTCCCGGTCCGGGCGTATATATTTTTTCGCTGTAGCTGTCCGCGACGACTGCGGGACGGGCACCGAGCTGTGTGTACCGATCATGTACACACACTATGGCAGGCTTCGAGTCCCGGGAAAGGATTTTTGTTTTCAACTTGTTTTTATTGATATTCTAATGATTATTTATTGATTTTTTTTTGTAAATTTATCATGTAATAAAGACAGTAAGGAATGGGCTAACGGGCACCGAATTCAGTGTATCGTAGTACGGCCACTCGTTACGATATCCTATGATACACTGAATTCGGTGCCCATTAGCCCATTCATTACTCTCTTAATACAAGTTACGTATATCGAGCCTGGGGTATATGAGTGTATGCGATATCCTTAAACCATTGCAGGGTTTATACGTCTGGACGAACAGGTAGTGCAAGAGTTTGCTACTGGACGCTTATAGTACATCCAGCCACGTGACTTGGGCACAATTCTCCCCCCACTGTTGGTATTCCTTACCTCCAGTAGGCTTAGGTGCTGTGTCAAATGCTACAATAAAAATGGGATAGCTAAAATACTTCAAACCCAGGACCACATTCCCTGCATTGTGTGGTAATTAAACGTTAATACTGTATCTAGCAATAGCTTCTGGGGTGATTGTAGGTCAGTCCATTTGTACATGTAGTAGCTTGACAGAGCAAGCAGATAAATAGCTTGCACTCCCCTCTCTATGCATGTAGAACGATGCCCTATTAGTCACGATACATAGGCGTGGAAAGCAGGGGGACATGTCTCCCCCCCCCCACTTTTGGCCAACTCCTCAAAAGGTCAAAACTAAAAGGTCAAGCAAAGGGAGGTCAAAAATTGCAGAAAACCCCCCTGGTCCCACCCACTCTGAAAGTGCTTCCCACGCCCCTGACAAATAGACTTAAGGTGAGTGATTGTATTGAACTTAAGCAGTAGGTGAGTGACACTAGATGCTCATTTAACCCATCAAAGGTTAGCCATGCCACACACCTCCCCGTCCATTTCAAGTGCCAGGCAGAGCTGTGAAAGCTGCCTGAGTTATATGTCATTTGCCGCGGTGTGGATGTACTATAAGCACCTAGTGGCAAAGGTGAGAACCATCTGTTCATCCAGGCGTATACAATGTATCTCTTTTTATCTGCACCTACTATATAACAAATAAAGGCCTCCCTGGTTAAAGTACGTACATTATCTCAATCAGAAACACATATTGTATAATATACCTAACTCTAAACTACATAGAGTCAAGACACATTTCCTCAACGATTTACACCGTCAGATCCACTGTGATGCTTACTGTCATATATTGGCATCAAACCAGATAAGTTGCTTCCTCCAAATTTTCTTTTCAAATTTTGAAGTATTGTGGTGGTTGTCTGTATATATACAGAGAAACTACACCGTAAATTGTTTTTTCCCCGATGAAAATACGAATCTGACTATGATTCTTCCTGACAAATCATGAAGATGATTTCCGATGGTGCATGTTTGTAATCTTTATTGCAGAATTTTGGGAATGGACATAATAGCACTTCATAACTCATCTCTCTATTATAGCTATATGATATGTATGTTCTGTGGCCCTAGACACCCTAGAGGCTGACCCCATAGGTCTACTACCCCCGGTATTTAATAGTCCCCAGGGGCAGCCTGTCCGCTGTTCTATAATGGTGTCGTGGGGGTGAATTATGTTCACACCCCTACGCATGCTAAGGTCAGCATCAGTAAATTAAGTGCAGGCAGAGACAGGGCACACACCCTATACTGACCACACTGATCCAAGTAGGCACATCGCAAACTATTGTAAATCTAATGGGCTCACCCAGGAAGTACAGTTACATTTGTACTTAACTTTCTCATATTCCTGCTCCCTACCACGGACACTGAGAGATGATTCAAACTAATTTCCAATGTTTTCATCGAATCTAACAGAAAATGCAGCAGGTTTTGGAATGGCGCATTGGAAATCTCTCTGAAATATACCCAATCGGGGGTGGGGTGGTGGGTTTGATCGCTGACTGCACCCCCTTTGCAGTCCAATAAATCGCTGGAAACATAAATTCAATCCAACCCCGAATGACCACACAACACGCCCCTTAGAAGACTTACACTTTTTGTGTCTGAGTGTAGATGCATGTACCTCATAGCTTCTATTTCTATACAGTCTCCAGGACACACACCATCCCCATGACATCCCCTAACCGTGAAAATCGCGCCTACACATTTATCTGAGAGTTACTTTCAGATGATGCACGCGAATGGCTACGATAACATGAGTGCCTGTTGCTCTGGTGACTTATGGTTAATGTGGACGACTTTCTGTCGGCGCCGACTGGGAATGGGATTCGATTATCAGCGGGGCGGGGAAGGGTTAAGTGACTAATCTCAGAGCAGCTTTCAGAGTAGCACACACTCCGTCCACTGACCCATCCTTCCACAGACGCACTCCTTCGATCTACAATCTATAGTATAACGGTCCCTCGACCTGATCTCTTCTTTATCCTTGCTGCTCTTAAGCTCTATTTTCCACACCATACTTGACTGTATGCCCCTTTCTACATATCATGCATTTCCCTCCATTCTCACATGTGAAATCTCGATATTATATTTATAAACTAAGTGGTTCGACGAGAGTTGCCACTCGCCGACCGGTGAAAATATCTACCAATATGGTTACTACATTTAAAATAAGACAGTGGTGGAGTCCAGTGTGAAACACACAATCACAGTTGACTCAGGGCAACTTTTATCGGATTTGGCTGTGATTGATAGTTAAACAGTCGATTCGATATTCTTGCAGGATTCAATGTCCTTTGTGGAATGCCTATAGATGTGTTGCGTATTTAACCTGTAACTTGAGTCTTTGATATCAGAACCGACGTTATAGCGGGACAACGAGTCCGTGGTGAAATATGGGGAAGGGGGCTCTTTTGAGCGCACGACATGCATATAGGGTTTTTGTGGATCTTACATACCTATGTACTTGTACCAAAGATGTTATTAGACCTGCTTTTGACTGACTAATTTTTCTCTCTAAAATCGTACCTAACCTTTAAGCCATTACTCTCTACATTTCAAGGCAGCCTACACATACTGGTACATGTTCTACTATCCATTTGCATAATACTTAACTCACAGCATATATAATATATATGGCTCATGCAGACCCCATCTCCGGTGCCAGATGCCAGCATGGTGACGCACCAGCGTCCAAAAGCCCGCCGTGTAGCTGCAAGACAAAGAACGGTCCACTGCCATTGCGTGAGGGCATCGAGCAGGTCGAAATCAGAACCAAATGGCTGCTTTGAGAGATGTCAACATGCCAACAGCCCCCGGGTGGTGACAGGGCACAGGGAGCAACGAGCCCGTGTACATGTGGTACGAGCCGCTTGTGGTATACGTTCCCTCTGTCTGCATCTATATGGACATTATAGCAGGAATAATTATTAGCTAATGAGATGATCCCAACTATTCACTGCCACCCTCTCGGGGGGCACGCACCTGATAGCTCTTATCAGTAGAACTCGCTGGTAACAAGATCCAGCAGTGGCCGCGCCCATGCTACAACCTACCACCTTGGAATAGATGCAATGCACATAATATGTGCTTGAATTGTTGACTACAGATGGATGGAAAGAATTTCTAGATTCTTACGTCAACATTTTTTTTTTATTTATTTTTTTTTTTGGGGGGGGGGGGGTGGGGGGGGGTCTAGTATGGCAAGGAGTCCCTTATCTCCATGGCTCGTTGTGTTACCTTGGCGTATAGGTCTTTTATTCCAACTAGATCTTACCAGATCCTTAAACTTCTTCTTTTTTTTACTTGGAGCATTGGTGGGTTAGAGTTATAAGACCGCAGACAAGATTACATCACGTGTGTCACTGAAGGCATAATGCGTCCCATTACACACTTTGTAATTGTACTGTATTGTCTAGTCTGTCCATGTAATGTCCTTATATTATGATGAGCAAGACCTGTTATAGTGTTAAGTTCAACCTTGGTATGGACTAGATTTAGAACTTGTTGGCTCTAATAGCCATACTTTTAACTGTAAATTCTAGTGAAAACTATGATATGAAATACTTTAATGATATGAGCCCCCGCTAAGGGATGAACTGTAATACGTGTAATAATTGTATGTTAATAATTGTGCTTTTTATGATGTTATTATTGAGCCTCATGAATGTGTAACTAGTTTCACGTAGCTAGTTGTCAGTTTTGACGATGCAGGTAGAGCACCGCAAGGGTGACCTGTAACTCTTTCTGAAATAAAAATATTTGAAACTTGAAATTGAAACTTGTACACAGCCAAAAATAATTTTCTTGTCCAAGATAATTAACTTGATATAAGAAATCTATTCTAGTTTTGAGGAAAATTCTGATTATGAGATTTTTACAGTCATCTTGACTTTAAGAAAAATCAAGTTTAGAACAAATCTTGAGCTGCCTTCTTGATTTAAGTTTTTAAGATTATTTATCTTAAGACAATTTTTCAAAATTGGTGGTTTTGTCCACCAGGTAACATTATTTATCTTACTATCTTAAAATGAGAAAGTCTAATTTCTTGATATGAGAATTATTATTCTATAAGTGTTTTCTTATATTTAGAAAAAAAGTAGAACTAAGATCTTGTTAGAAATTGGCCAAGGAATTTTATCTAACATGCCAGGTAAGAATTATTCTCTTGATATCAGAAAAATTAGTCTGCCAGAGGTGGCAGCACTATCTGTTATGGTGAATTATTTGTAACACAGATTACAATTTTTCTGGCTCAAATTCAGTCTTAAAACATTAGATGGGATACAATAAAGTGAAAACTGCAGGGAACCTATCTGTAATTCATTTAGTATTAGGACCATTGGTCAGAGAGTTAAAAGAAGGAGAATCCATCACGCAAATTAAGCTAAACACGTTTTGTGTAGATAATATGAGAATTTAAGGGTAGGATGTCTCCCCGGGGGGCCACTCCCTATATGATCTATAGTAACCATGTGCGTACACACACTGGAGGGAAAGGGGTACCTTTTTAGGCATAGGGGCGGGTCCCCCCGGATCCGATATAAGGGGTGCTTTTTTGGATATTTTGGGCTAAAAGGGGTGGGTTTTTGGGCCTCAAAAATCAGTTAAAAGGGGAAATATTTGTTGGTTTTATCCTCACCTAAATAAAGGGAAACACGCCGGAGAGGGTAAAGTTTTTGTAAATTAAGGGTTTGTTTAGCCAAGAGGGGTACATATAATCATCCAATTTTTGGAGGGTGCCCCGCCAGAAGGGGGCTGTTTTTGTGAAATTCAGCTCCGCTAAAAGGGTACTAAGTACAAGGTGATGTACGCACATGGTTTCCATAAATTTGAGAGTGCCCCCCAGGGTGTCCCAGAGCCTTTCGGTAATTCAAAGACTATGAATAAGGCCATGTTATAATAATAACTTGGATTTCAGGGTTTTTGAGCTGAGATTTTGGGCGGCCAAAGGTAAAATAAATATAAAAAAAAGTTTGATTTTGAGAGCAAAAAATCCCAGCGGCCAAAGGCAAAAAATTGACAAAATTGCCCCCAAAAATCTTCAACAAATGGAAAAATATTCTAAAAAAAATCTGAGGTCGGCCCCTTTTGGCTGACCGGAAACTTTTTTTTTTTTTTTTTTTTTGTGGGCCTTATGAAAATGTGGCTAAATGTAATCTGATAAACCTCAGTTGCTGAGGTAGCATGTACACCTATACTGATAACCTTCTATTGCATCTAAAACATGTCCATCATAGATGGAAAAACCAAATCCACTTTACAGACAAGAAAATTAATGTTTTTGTAATACTAGAAATGAGAAAATATAACTTATCTTAAGAAAACCCATGAGTAATTTTATCTAAAATAATCATCTTCCATGAGAATTATTTACTTCTTTTAAGAACTATTTTAGAAAATTTAATCCTAATTTGAGAATAAATTTCTTGATTCAAGAATTTATTTCTTCAGATTGTATTTCTTATTTCAAGTAAACTGGACAAACCAAGATTTGAAGTAAAATTTTGTTATGTGGCAGAAAACTTGTTTTAAGTTCATATTACTTAAAATGAGAAATAATTTCTAAATATAAGAAAGTTATTTTTTTGCTGTGTATTAACACTGACTGGTGTTGGTACTGCAAATGGACGTTCTGAGGCAAATTGGAAGAAGCCGCTTTCCCCCATCTAGTGGAAGCACTATATTACAACGTTATGAGACAAGGACAGGCCAGTCAAGACAGATTAGTCACACAGAAACTGAGCTTCACTGTTCTGATACATGACGACTTGCTTACAACAGACTGACACACACCACCCTACATTGTACTTTTATAATGACAAGTATTCTTTTCCATGACAGATAGTTAATATTGTGTTGAGGACCTCTTCCACTCGTATTTGATTATCTTTAAGTGCACCCATTGCTACCATTATAACCAATCAAGGGTGGTGGAAAGGGGCAGTGGCTTTGTTGTAGTCCCTACACAGCGCCACTGTCTGAGGCCGGGGTTCTGAGGGCACCAATCCCCAGACAACTTTATCCAATTCCCAGACAGTTTATAATGCAAACCAGGCGGTGCCTACACAATTTTAGGGGTTCACATTATGAGTTATTACTGCACAGGATGGCCGCCACGGGAGCTCATCAAGTGTACTAACCCCAGCCACAAGGACTCCACTGACAGGCAAAACGACGCCCCTTCCATGCTATGGTGGTTGGTCCCTTTGCTATGGACTCCCTGCCATGTTTGATACCGGTGTACCTAGTAACTTCTAACCAGTGTCAGTCTCCGCCTACACTAAAAAAAAAAAAAAAAAAAAAAAAAGCTGTGTTTCCGGTAACATGGTCTAAAAAGTTGAGGTCGGTAGATCGGATTTTTTTTTTTTTTTTTTTTTTTTTGTATCTAAGGTCTCACATAGTCATATATTTTGGAATTTTGGGAAACTTACCGTAGGGTACCGGAGGGAAGTTGAAGTAAAACTTCTTATTTTACCGAGGGAATACGGGGTATTGGAGGAACAGATGAGATACGACCGAAGCCGGTCACGTGACGACAGACTTGAAAACCTAAAATCTATGAGTAGAAAAACACACACAATTTTCTGGAAACAACCAGATTAGACATTTCAATTTTTTCCCATATAATAGTAATGACCTCGAAAGAATACGGGTAGGGTGGGAAGGGCATCTGTTCCTCCAATACCCCGTATTCCCTCGGTAAAATAAGAAGTTTTACTTCAACTTCCCTCCGGTACCCTACGGTAAGTTTCCCAAAATTCCAAAATTTTACCTCGGGAATACCTCGGGTATTTCCGTAACCGATGAGATGTTGAAAGCGAATGTGTTTTTCTAGTCATAAAGATTTTTGGCTATTATCAATAATTCTCAATTATTATCAATTTAATAATTGACCAAGACCAATACAGAATCAATTCAACACCTTTAATTTTCTGACCTTTACCAACTTGGTTAAAGCACAGTACACTAGTTATCTGGAGTAGTCAAATAACCAACCAATGCAATTAATACACCAGATAACCCATACAATTGAACGTTCAACAAATCTAATCTGCTAGTCTCAGCAAGTTAGTAGCTACATGCTCTGTATCAACCTCGATGGGCTTGTTGTAGAATTTCCGATATGAGTCAGCTGACTTCCACCCTGCCAGGCGCATTACGGCATTCAAGCAGGATCCTACCTTGGTGGAAGCTGAAGCTGAAGCCCCACGAGTAGAGTGGGCCTTCCAACGTGAAGTGTCAATCTCAGCCATGTCTAGAGTGGCAATGGTCCACCTGGCCAGGGTATCCCTACTGATTCCGTCATGAGGCGAAATGTAACTCATAAGGAGCTGCAGTGGATTTTCAAGAGGTGGGAGGTTCAGCTTCCTCCTAAGTCGTTCAGACTTTTCACGGACCTTTTGCCTCCTAGTGAGGTATGCTTTGAGGGTGCTGACCACACAGAGTTTTTCATTCAGGATGTAGGGTCGCAAGACCACAGTGTTTAAAGGGTCACCGACTCTGTTAGACTTTAACAGAGTACTGAGTCTGAAGACAGCATTTCTGTCTTCCCAAGACAGTTCATCTGTCCTTAACGCTAAGATTGTCTGCCCTCTTTGAGATGTGACAAGCAAAATTAAGACCGCTAGTTTCAACGATAACTTCTTAAGTGACAAAGAACTGTTATCCCCCCAACTTTTGAACAACTTGAATACCTTTGTAACGTCCCAAAACGTGTCATACCTTGGTCCACTAGGTCTATCTTCGTATGTACCCTTCACCATATGGCAAATGTTTGGATGTTGCCCAATAGGCGCCCCATCTACCTGTGGTAACAGGGTTCCCAAAGCACATCGTGCCACATTCATAACTCCGTGACCTACTCCCGAGTCATACAAAGTTCTCATAAATTTACACACTTGTGGCATAGTGCCCTTCATCCAGTTATAACCCCGTTCAACACAGAAAACTATCCATTTGTTTATGTAAGTCGTATAAAGTTTCCTTGTAGATGGTCTCCAAGCTTTTATCATAAGGTCAATGGAAGCCTTGTCATACCCTTCCTTTTGGAGGCGTCGCCTCAGAAAAGGAAAGCTATAATTGGTAGACTTCCTATGAACTGTAGGCTTGTAGGGGCCCCATGAGGTAGTAGGTTGTTCTTTCTCTTGCGGAACCGTACGTAGTCCACCGCATACTTGTGGGCTTTTGCCTTCCAGGGTTGACTCTCCCAATCCGGCATCACGAGTACTGCCCTTGCTCCTGCCCTCAATATGCGTTGAAGCACCCGGCCTGCAATGCTGAACGGAGGAAAACAATATAAGAGCTTATTAGGCCATGTGAATGAGAAAGAGTCAACTTTCCATGCTTCTGGTTCTGGCCTACGTGACACAAAACATTGAACTTTACAATTTGTTCTAGAAGCGAACATGTCCACCTGAGGCCTCCCAAACCTTTCACAAATGATTTCAAAAATTGATTCATTTATCTCCCACTCAGTCTCATCTTGGAAATGGCGTGACTCATGATCAGCGATGACATTATCCACTCCCGGCACATGAGCCGCTGTCAACCAGATCCCTCTAGACTCACACCAGTTCCAGATGTTTCTTGATACCAGATTACACATTGGAGACTGCAGCCCTCCCATATGTCTCACATATGCAAGTGCCGTGGTATTATCTGTCATGACCCTAATATGAGCCCCTCTCACTTTAGACAACGATTTTAGCCCATATTCTATTGCCATGGTCTCGTGGATGTTGGTGTGGAAGTCCACCTCAGAGGGAAGCCATCTGCCATTAGTTCTGACGTTCCCCCTGTGTGCACCCCAGCCGTCATCCGATGCATCCGTATACAATTCAAACTCTGGTGGACCTACATCCAGTGTCTTCTTAGCAGTTGGTATGCTGGCTCGCCACCATAGTATGTCCTGTATAGCATCCTTGGAAAGTACCATTTTTGCATCAAAATTCCCTTTTCGGTAGGCTAACCATTCATTCTTGCATTTCTCAAGTCCTTTAATATGTGCAGGCCCATATTGAACTCCTGCCGAGTAAGCTACCATAAGACCTATGAGAGATGCAACCTCCCTGATTTTTGGCTTGCCTTTCCCCAGCAGCAAGTAGGAATCTGACATGAATTTGTCTACCTTCTCCTGAGTTGGATATATAGACATATCCACAGAGTCAATCCAAAAACCCAAGAAGATCACCCTTTGCGAGGCTACAAAGGCTGACTTATCTGGGTGAATTACAAAGCCTAACCCATCCAGGGTTTCACACACTCTTCTGATAGATTGCTCACAACCTTCTTTTGACTCATGCATAATAAAAGAATCGTCAATGTAGGGGAAACAGATGTGTCCCTCCTCCCTTAGCTTTGCGAAGGGGGGAGTGAGCAACTTAGTGAATACTCTTGGTGCACATGAAAGACCGTTTGGCATCCCTACAAACTGGTAGAGGACCCCATTCCACCTGAACTTCAGAAATTTACGATAATCTTCTCGTACAGGAATAGAGTAATAGGCATCCTTTAAATCTACACTCCCCATAAAACAATTAGGGGTGACAAGGTCCACAGCAGTTTGTAGGGAGGCCATCTTAAAATGCTCATACATGACCTGCTTGTTCATATCTGTCAAATCCAATATAAGCCTGTAATCCCCATTGGGCTTGGGACGCAGGAAAACATTGGAGATGAATTCGCCCTGTTCATGTACTGTAAACTCAATAATACCCCTAGCTACCATTTTATCTACTTCCTTATCCATAAAGGCCACCTCTACCGGATCAAGTTTATATGGAGGAGGCACCCAGTCCTGGGATGGTAAGGCATTAAAGTCAATGGTGACACCCTGAGACATGGCTAAGATCCAAGGGTCCTTGGTGAGTTTAAACCAAGCATCAGCACACTTCAGAATGTTACCCCCTTGAAAGGATTGGACAGTGTTATGTAGTGGGAAGGGACTCACCTGCCCTACTTGGGCCCCTTCTTGGAAAAACCCTGTTGGGCTTGCTGCTGCTGACCTTGGCCCTGTGGACGAGGTGCTTTGAAGCGGTAACCCTGGCCTTGTGTCTGGTAATTCTGAGAGTAAGTCTGCCTGTAGCCATGAGCCACTTGAAATCTCGGCTGAGCGTATTGATGGCGCGGAGCAGGGTAGCGGCCCCTAGGGCCCTGGCCATAGTAGTGGTTCTGTCCATAAGGGTGTCTAGGCCCCCAGGCTTGAGCAGGTGCTGTGCCCATGACCTTCTGCCTCTTAGACTGGGAATGAGAATCCTGCGGCCCCGGGCGTTTGGACGCTAGAACCTTGTCTGAGATCTTCTTGTCCTCCTCAGCTTGTTTAATACGAGCCTCCAGGTTGCCCCCAAAAAGCCATTGTGGGTCCCCATCAATGTTGGTCTTAGTGAGCGCCTTAGCATAGGGCTTAGCAAGGAAAGGTTTTAGCAAGTCCCTCCTCTTCACCGATAGCCCATTGCATACATTGACCAGTAGTCTGGTTGCCTTATTAAAATCCCTTCCAAAGGCATCCAGTTGTTGGTCCTCGGGCCCTTTCTCCAACATCATCGAGCCTAACGGTGCCATAGCTGCAATGGCCGAGACCACCCCTTTCTGCAGGGTCTGAAGAGATACATCCAGCATACGGACTGCCGCATTCTTGGAAAGTGCCTCAGAGTTGAAAATTGCTTCCTCTAACTTAGGTGCTACCAGTCTCTGCACATTTGAAGGCCTAGGAAAATCTTTAGCCGCTTTCTCCAAGTCCTGGGCAATATAAGTCTCTTCAAAATAGGAATTGATGGCCTCGGAGAGGGCTTCATGTACGGTGGGGCCTTCCTTGGTTAGTTCCGCTTTTTCCCGTCTGTAGGACTGGATACTCTCAGCTAGGCTTCCAGTTAGCCCCTTGAGATGGTCTATTGGAGGTGGCTTAGCCTTTGACGACTGTGCCTCAAAATCACCTTGCACAGAAGCCACTTCCTCCTCATCATCCACTACTGACATAGCATGTGCCTGTCCATGTGGGCCTAGTACCACATAACCCTGACCTTCCTCCTCTACTGGTTCACACTGGTAGGCCATGTGATCCATACCATAGGCATAATCCATCGGCTGATAAGGGTCCTGATAGTAATCATAACCCTGCTGGTAGTAGGGCATAGGAGGAGCCCATCTTTGAGGTTGCTGCTGGACCAACAGCACAGGAGCACTGGGAGTCTCAGTAGTTAGAACTTCAGGCTCCTTCTCAGAGTTTACTGAACTCACAGTGTCTTTCTCAGCACCCTTATCCTTAGAATGCCTAGATGAAGATCTAGCAGAGCTGGAACTAGAGTTCTTATGTGATTTCTTCCCCTTCTCCACAGCAGTGGGACTGGACTGAGATGTACTTGCCATCCTGGAAAAAGACCAGAAATAAAAAGATTATAGACTAGCTGTTGATCGATATGTACTTAGAGCAGGACTAGATACATGTACCTGGAGCAGACCGGCTTAGCGGTAACGGCGAAACTCGCCGAGCGCTATGTACTTAGAGGAGGACAAAGACGTGTACCTGGAGCAGACCCGCTTAGCGGTAACGGCGAAACTCGCCGAGCGCTATGTACTTAGAGGAGGACCATAACATGTACCTGGAGCAGACCCGCTTAGCGGTAACGGCGAAACTCGCCGAGCGCTATGTACTTAGAGGAGGACAAAGACGTGTACCTGGAGCAGACCCGCTTAGCGGTAACGGCGAACCTCGCCGAGCGCTATGTACTTCCGAGGTATACTTTAGGTAGATCTCGCGTTGTCCTACTCTAAGTACGCAGGTACAACAGCGCTGGTGCTCGGCGAGCCCCAACGAAGAATTTTTCGATCGCTATCGACCAAAACTGCCCGAAAAACGTGCAAACTGAAGGCAAAATGGGTGCCAAACATCAGGGAATGCTCAAAAAACCCTGTTAGATCCCTGTAACGAGAGAATTCCAGCGGAATTCCTCCAGGAATTTGTAAAAATGTAAATTCTCTCTACGGCCTGCCGACACGACAACCGTCTTTGAGAGAAAACTTTATTTTCTAGCACTAAAAGGGTACCCCAACGGCGTAACCCTGGCTAGAAGCAAACGAGAACAAAAACCCTTAAAATAGGGCAAAAACTGCCCAGAAAAGGGCAGTAAAATGGGTAAAACCGATCAAAAACTCACCTGGAAATTTGAAACCGTCTGCCAAACATGGACGCTCGATCCAAACTGTCGTCACGTGACCGGCTTCGGTCGTATCTCATCGGTTACGGAAATACCCGAGGTATTCCCGAGGTAAAATTGCTGTCTTTTCACTGATTGTTATAATCGTTGATTTACTGCTTGGGATATGGAAATCCATGGGGAAATGTGTGCATATATGTCAAATAACAATTTCGGAAGTAATCTTTGAAAATTTTGAAAAATGGTTTGAAGTGTTGGGAAAGAATGTGTATCATGTTGTATAATGTAAACTCAATAGTTTCCCCAGTTATCTTACCGTAGCATTGTCTTTTAAAAGCTCTGTTCCATCCACTAGCAGTGGCAAGTCGTCCAGTGACTTCCAGTATCCTTGTACGAGTTTAGAGAGTGGGTGAGCAGCTCCCTCTGACATGTAGAAGACGATCAATCAGTGCCCGACCTGCTCCCTGCAGCCACCTGACTCATATACCCTCAACCCACCCCCTCACGGGTCGCCGCACCAACAAATAGCATTTATGGATCATTTTGCCGATAACTAGCACGTGGGGGCCTCTGCTATCTGGTATCGACAGGCCTATGACCCATGGAAGGGTGTGAATGCAGGCACGTGGGCCCGGGGGGGGGGGGGCACTGACCCTCTGTTTGGGTACCAACTGTGGTACCAACCCCACGGAGCGGTGGCTGTCGATGAGTCAAAGGGGAGAAAAAGGGGGGCTGTTAGCTGAATTACATCTTGAAATTAAGGGGCTGTTAATACCTTTCATGCCTTGTATGGAACGGAAGTAACTTGAATATTCCATGTTATCACTCCAGGGCTGTGAAATTCCTGAGTATTATTGTCAAAGAACCTTGATTTACATGGAAAAGGGCCCCAAAAAGGGGGCTATTAAGAGACTTCTTCAAAAAAGGGGGGCTGTAAAAATTGAGCTGTGTTTAAAGGGGCTGTGATTTGGCAAAAAAAGAGGGGGCTGTAGTTTCGCAGTTGGTACCACCAATCAAAGACTCAGTGTCCCCCCGGGCACGTGGGGTAGCTGTCCAGGGACGGATCACGCACCTTGGTCACAGGGTGGTGGTGAAGGGGTGGGAGGTTATGGCAATACAGCTTCCAACTCATTTAGTCTACACCGCTGGACTTTCATTTATCTTATCTGACACAAAGTCCAATAATTATGAGGTAGAATATACTCCCCTCCCCCCAAGGGTCACGTCGGTCCATTTTTACATCAGAACTGTCATGAAATACATGTGAACATTCAACGACTCCTGAAATATACAAATTAATAAGTATTTGGGAAATATATTGTATGCACCTGCGCTACTCAAACCCGCCAATGGCTGTAAATGATATCAGAGAGAATAAGACTAAAGAAGTACTATTAATCATTAGAAATCCAACAACACATCTCATTATCTAAGTAAAATATGTAAATATCGCAATACTTACACTAGTTACAGGTCTTCTACCAGGAAACACCCCTGGTCCCCATGCCTCTGCCATATGCACTTTGCCCCCATCTACCACCCCCCCCCCCCCCCATCTCCCTCCAGGGCTGATCAATACGCTGTCAGTGCAGAGCTGCCGACCCTCCCTGTGCCGGACACTTGTAGGAGTCGATCAGTCGGGTGGCGGACAGCTGGTAGGGCGGGGGCTGACAGGCTAATATGGCGCTAATACAATCAGCGCCCCCTCCTCATCCTGCCTGATGGCACAGGCAACAATGAGCAACTCACCTCACCATCCTCAAGCTGCTACCCCAAACTAGAGCTGCTCGTCCGACCGGCCTGGGGGAGGGGAAGCGATGGGGCACTATATCTACAGGCAGTATACACACTGCTCTAACCAATCGCCCCACCGAGTCACCCATAAAATTGGCTGAGATGATGGACTTAGTCCGGGGACATAATGTCAAATATTGAGAGCTATCTCCATATATAGTTTTGGGTTGTTGGGATCTGATTAGTCTGTGGAATCAAACGCTTCATATGCCCAAGGCTCTGTAGTATGGATACACTACAGCGCCTAATATGTTACACTTTACACGGACACCTCTGATATCATACAGATCCTCAATCTAGAGTCATCCCTGAATCTCTTTTTTCAATCGCTCTATTTACCATATCTGGATCTGACTTACTCGCTACGAAGCAGTCCTGCTTTATCCTCCTCATATCTTTCCTAGCCTAACTGCTCAGGGCTGTTCCTCCCCATCCCCGTGTCCCTCCTTGTTATCTCCATCCTCGCATATCTATTAACTCTATGGCTCTCCTCTCACAAATAAACAGTTAGATAGGTCCGTATAGATTTGATTAAGCACAGATAGACTCTAATCTCAATCAACTACCTGCTTAATTTACACGTCCCGAGAGAAGATTCCATCATTTCCAATTTAGCAGACGACAATCTGGTTACGCTCGTTGGCCATGGCCAATCACAATCTGTAGGGCCTCAGTGCGATGACATGTCAGTTCTTAGAACAGTCACTGATTTACTTTCCACTCTAAGGCTATTTCATCCAGCCAGCTTTATAATAACGGACAGCGTAAAATCTCTATATTGGATTCTCTAGATTAACTGCTACCCAAATTTCACTTTTCTTTCGATTCCAATTTGAGAGGCATTAGAATTTGATGGCTTCCCTCAAGATAACATCTTTTCGAACTTGCTTTTGGAATTAAGACAGGGAAATTCCAGCGCACAATAGCTATTGTGTACTTAATGTGTATCCTGGGGGAGTGATGGCATATCTAATTATTAATCGAAATGATAAAGTATCGGTCCTATACTAATAGAAGATACAGCGCAATAGAATTAAATAGACGAATGTCCATGTGAGTAACCCTGGCTAACTTGATACTGCTACATCTGTGTTTTTATTTAAAGAGGGACCATCGTATTTATATATCCTCATAGTGTACAAGTCCAAAACATTTAGAATAGTTTACGCTAACACTGTGATGGAAGAGGGTAATTTCTAACTATATATCTCTCTCTAACCACCAGCCTCTATGCCAACACCACACAAAATACAACTTGTCCACTCCAGGCCCTGCCCCTCTAGTACCCTCCTCCTGCCTGTCTGCCCCCATAACCAGCCGGTAAATGCCTCTACACAGGGCAGGACATCGATCGTCTCCACCCTCCTCCAGCACCTTACACGAGTTGAGGTTACTGACGGGTGAGGAATAGGATAAGGACATCTCCATCGTTGGTATTGTATTGGGCAGCCTGGTGTGGTGTTGATATAGACAATGCAATTATACTATCCTTTGCTGCTGTCAGACTGCCAGTAGACTAGTTACCAGGAATTTGGAGAGGCATTCCAATCAATTATGATTAAGCATGTGGACAAGGCCATATGCTTAATGGAAGTCTGTGCATGAGCTTCAGTAAATGGGGTTGACCTTGTATTAGGAGGTGCTCAGTATTGGACTGAGCTACTCATTAGCGCCCGAACCGTGTGGATAGCCAGTGCCCTTGGAGAGATGGTCACAAACATGATTACAGTGTAAATTACAGTGGCAGAGAAATAAAGGATACATGATTGGGAACCAAAACCGCTGACCAGGGTAGATGCTATTATTCTGAAACATTTCTTTCATTGGCATGGTACAACCACATGTCAAGCCTGAAACAATGGAATCAAAATTTGATATTTCAGCCAACACACGAGTACACAAAACAGAAATATTTCATGTCAAACAAAGCACTGATTTAGCAGGCAATAACCACAGTGGAGAAACCCCTGCTGCTGACTGGTAAAGGACCTAGAGACCCCATCAAAGGGACTCCGAGGCAATGGCCTAGAATGGACATACTGATAGGCTTTTGCTATCAAGATGATACGCAGCTAGCGATGCTTTATCAAATAATGGGGTAAATTCCACTATATACTAGAACAAAACAGTGTGTAATGTAGTTCTCGCCATGGATATGACCTTAGTTGTCGGAATGGCGTTAAACATCTAATACTAACTCACTCAAAACAGTGTGAGAAAGGGAACTGGCCAATCTTTTCAGCAGCCAATGGTTGCTATGTACCCGATAACCTCCTTACAGATACAGCCCACATATGCAAGGCTGGCATACGTCGTGTGGCATTTTTTTCTTTTCCTTTTCTTCTTTTCCAAGACGTATCCACTTGTGTCCAGGTGATGTGTAAGAGGTGCAGAAACAGGATCCAGATCCTGGTGTTTGTCTGCATATATGTAACCAGAACCTTTTAGTTTGCAGACTGCTGATTGTGTAAACAGCACAGTGTGCGTTTTTGAGGCACCCCCAGCTGTCTGAACACAACATTTACCTATGGAGATCGCTGCTCCTCTCCCGCCGTCATTCACACCCTGACATAAACCTCTGTCGGTCTTGGCACATCTCTGCTTGAGCTGGAGTGTTAATTGGAGTGAGGAGATTGCGTTCAGTCCGACTGTTATCTCCCCATGGAAACATAGGTTCTCATATGTATACATGTATACTTAACCAGACACGTGATTAGATACATGCGTCGTGTACAAGAGATTGTAACAATGTAAACGTCGGCGTATTGGTACAGCCTTCTGAAATTACTTACGTCGGCTATTGACAGTTTATGCCAACAACTGTAATCCTGCACTCTATTGTATGTTGTTTTCATCCAGAAATACAGTTACTATGCCTGACCCTACTGTGGTCTATGCAGATATAGGTGATATTCTGTGTTACGTATATGTAAATCATATACCGGGTGGCTCTAATTAGATCAATAGATTTTAGTTCCAATAAACATCATGCGCATCGATTTTTTTTCCTTTTGCAGTGATGGTGTGTCCTATAGTGTACAAACAAGATACGTAGTGTAGTCGGAATAGGTGTATACTCCAGATACTTACGGGGAAAGATAATTAGACTAATCCAATCGATACCAATTAGTACTTCTCAGAATGGACTGTGATATATTGGTTTTAAATGGAGAAAGATGGTTGTGTTCTCACCCTAAAGTGTTTAAGTCAAGTGTGCTCCACAAATCAGTCGATACCTAAAACAATTTAGCTGCCAACACTTATAGTACAATAAAAAAACACACACGTATAGCTGTGGCTTGTAGAACATTTCAGATGCCTGCTGCGGCTGATATCTAAAAAAAAAAGTTCCTGAACACAATTCAAGACCAGCGTGAACTTGAGTACAGTACTATAAACGACCAACTTACATCTTTTGTGAATACTTCTTTCAACACAATTCGGACTGGTTAGGATGTCACAAAATATTAGGCTAAATCCATCACATGTACCTTATCAACTCAGATATAGGCCCTATGATGCCCTGCAAGAATGATATCCACTGGAAGCTTACAGTCTAGGGAGTCACCACTATTAACAGTGTACTGAGTGTTGAGGGGGTCACAAGGTGTCTCCAATTTCTAAAGCTATTTGGAGTAGAGTGAACAGCTCACCTTAGCCTTGTGGTGGTGGTGCGGGCGGTGACGGAGGTGGTGCAAGTGGTGGTGGGGCTGCTGATAGAGGCTGGTCCTACTGGAGGACCTACTGGAGGGCCGCTGTCGGGGCTCTCCGGGCGTCGACATGATGTGCAGGCTCTCCGAGTGTATGACGCTCATCCTGGTGACGCCTTTTATACCCACAGGTGACTTTGGATCTTTGGGACCACTAAGTGTGGGTGGGTCTGGAGCTGGTGGGTGAATAGGTGAAGCACTCAGTCAATTACACTTTTATTCACTTCTCAGTCCCAGCAGTGACAAAGCTAATGAAACAACACCCTCTGCTTTACAAATCTACCTCCTGCACAGCTGGATAAGGTACACCTCCCCATGTCACAACACTGGTTCCTCCAGACCTTATGCACATTCCCCTTTGTGAACCGCCCTGGGGGTCTGTAATTTTCCTACTACCAGGATACTCCAGGGTACACCTCTGTCCTCCTGCAGGTTCTTTCCTCACACTGCCTCACCGTCCGGGATCCAACGGCCACTGCTCTAGGTGGGCAGGAATCCGCCCAGTGGTGTGCGGCGCGGCCAGCAGCAGCACAAGTCCATGTAGTAGTAGATGGGGTGCTGGTGGAGGCTGGAGCAGGGGGCGGGGTGTGCACCAAGACCTCACACACACACTCCTGCCACAGGAATGCTGGATGTTGTCCGACAGCGACAGGGTAGGTGACCACTGAGGTACTGATGCAGTCTAGCTGATACTCCTCCCTCGTCGGTGCTGCCAGTGTGTCTGTGGTAAATGTGTTGTAGCCGAGAGACTGTAGAGTAAAATACCAAAGTTGCGGACAGTCAGTGGCTGTCTGTTGATTTCTACCAGTCTGAATGCCTGATTAACCCCATCTTCTGACATGTTAAGGGTACCTATCCATTCTAACATGTACTAGAGTGATTCTCCATTAGGTATTATATTCCATTGTGAATTATGGGTCTTAAAATGTGCCACAAGGGCCACTAATTCCGGACACAGGCCCCTAATTCCGGACAGTGAAATTATCCATTCGCCCTATTGAGGTTCCATTCAGCTCGCCATTAGGGAGTTTCCTGTGTGTGTGGGTAAAAGATAACACCTGCTGCAAATTACTGCAGGTATTGATTGGAATTTGCTAATTTCAGCCCTTTCTTTCAATCTAAGATGCATTCAACCCCTACAAGATTGATTACAAGTAATATGACTACTTAAATCGCATTTTTTTTTGTGGACTATATGTATATTGCGAACAGAGCAATATACATGAAGTGATATTTAGGGTTTTTTTAGCATACGCCTTACCTGACTGTTCATGGGACCCATGTGGAATCAGGTACATGTAGTAATATGTTCACCTATCCCCTTACCTCTCGTCAACAGGTGGGCCGAGGGGGAAAGGCACTTTCCCAGCCGTGCCTGGAGGAACTTGGCTCACAGCCAGGTGGTGGTATGGTGCTCCTGCCCAACCCCTCTCCCTCCCATTTTCAGGTAGGTTATTGCTCCAAAGTCCAAGTGCGGATGAGCATGTTTAGGTGTGTGTGTGTGTGTGGGGGGTATCTGGAGGAGAAGTGGGGATGTTCCTCCAGGTGAACTTGACAACACTTGATTGATAGATAACGGACACC